>JARQOD010006430.1:0-42943 GCA_033576555.1 Oophaga sylvatica | reverse complement strand
CCTCGTGACCTGGAGTGTGCCGGATGTGGACATCCACCAGGCGAGCTTCGCTTACTATGCTATTCAAGGCTACACTATCATAAGTCAGCCGGTCTCCGGGGCCTCCCCTATCACGGAGTCTGGTTATAGCATTAAAATCCCCACCGAAGACCACCTGCCGGCTCGTAAAAAGATAGGGCTTGATCCTCAGGAAGAGACATTTACGGTCCCACTTAGATTGCGGGCCATAGATATTGATGAGCCGAAGCTCCTGTCCCCTCATGAAGACGTCAAGGACCAAACATCTCCCCATTTCTACCTCGATCACCCGTCTGCATTCCACCTCCGCGGTCTTAAAAAGGACCGCTACCCCGCTATACGGCTCGGCCGCAAGAGACCAGTATGAGGGCCCACTCCTCCATTCCCTCTTTGCTTTGTGGATGGACCCCAGGTCCGTTAGTCTGGTCTCCTGCAAAAATAAAAGATCAGCCTCAACCCGGGTGAAAAAATCAAAGGCCGTAAATCTAGCCGTATCCGACTTTATGCTGGCGACATTAATCGACGCCAGAGTCAACGGGGTAGGTTCCGCCATCATGGGTGATTGAGTTAGATGGCCTGTTTTTTAACCGTACCCCAGATTTCCTCTCCCCCTCTGAGGAGGAACCCGACTCACCCCTCCTCTTTAAAGACACCGAGGTGTCCATATCCTCCTTAGCAGCAGTGGACACCTCCTTCCCAGCACTAGATTCCTCGCCCCTGGACCCGAGGTAGTCCCCCCGCCAGAGGAGTGTGAATCCCCCGGAGGACGGACCTCGCCACTCCCTGAAGGCACCCCAGATGTTGCATCCGGCCCCTCACCCCCGACCTCCGACACAGCAGAGTCATCGAGGGCTTGGAACCGATTGGAGAGGGGGATCAGAGGGGAGCCGGTGAGCCCTTCCGTGGGCACCCTAGCGGTCAGGGGGGGGGCATTAGATTTTTTAGCCTTGTTCTTCTTCTTCCGCCTCTTACCGGTACGATTGTCACCCGTTTTTTTAGGCTGCTCCACCACCTCTTCATCCACACTTTCATACTGGGAAGAGTTATCAGAAGCAGCCAAACCCTCCCTCTCCATCCTCCGGATCTCCTCGCTCACCGCCTTCTCCCCCAGGGCCTCAGAGGCTTCGGCTGCCGCCTCCAGGGTGGGGGCAGTCATCACCCCAGTTGCCTGAGGCTTATCCTGCCCCCTGTCCTTACGGTGCCTCACCTGTTGCCACTGGTGGGCAGATGTACCAGCCTCGCCTTTCCTCACTGACCCCTCAGCTCCCCTCACGCCTCCACCCCCAGCCCCAGCAGAGGTTGCACCACGGGGAACCCCCCATGGCTCCCCCCCGCTGGGCCAGAGATGGTGCCAGAAAAGGAGCGGGGGCAGCGGCTATACGGGTGACCTAGGTCACCACACAGGTGACACCTAATGTCACCACAGGCTGCGGCAAGATGACCTACCCCGCAACACAAGGCACACTTCTGCACCTTGCAGCCTGCGCTGAAGTGGCGGGGATCACCGCACCTGTGGCAGACCTTCGGTTGCCCCTGGTAGAAGATCTGGATTCTGTCCCTCCCCAGAAATGCTGAGGAGGGGATGTGGGTGACCGTACCTCCTGAAACCTTCAACTCTACCATGAAGGTCCAGCCCCTGACCAAATGCCAAACTCGTCCCTATTTTTCTTAGGGACGTCCGTGACTTCCCCATAACGGGAAAGCCACGTCATGATGTCGACCCCAGAGAGTGACTCGTTACTTGTCAAAACGGTCACCCTCTTTACACTATTTTGGCGAGACACCGCCTGTACGGCAAAGTCTCGCCAGCCGGGCTCCCCCTTTGCCAGTTCGAAATTCGACCAGAAAAGCTCTAGGCCCTCTGGCCGAACAAAACTGATATCGAAGAAGGAGGTGCCAAACGGATGAATCAGGGCAAAGATGTCCGTCGCCCTGAAGTCCATCTTCAGAAGGAGCTCCACAACCCTCGCTCTTGGCGGGCACGCTTCACTGCCCCTCCACCGAAGACGGACCACATTCCGCCTGGCCACCCCCTGCCCGGCTGTTGGGAGGGACCAAACCGTTTCCCCCTCCCTTTTATCTTGGAAGGCAGCCAGGCCGTATCTATCCAGCCAAAAGGCCAAGTCCACCTCTCTGCCCTCTACATTGATCGTCCGTTCTCCCTTTTTGAGGGCCTCCAGGAAACGGCGCCGCAAGACGCCATCCCTGAGGTCCAGAGGCGAGGAAACCCCTTGACCAGACCCTGAGGCTCCAGCCACCACCCCCGAATAACTCAGAGGACCGGCGGCTGGGGGGGCAGATGGACTGGCCCCCTCCCCCCTCCTTCCAGTACCCTCAGACACCCCATTCACACTTACCACCCCATTCACACTTGCCACTTTAGACACACTGCCACCCGCATCCTCAACCGCAGACACTTCCATACCCACACCCTCCTCATCCACGCCATCAGTCACCCCACTCTCACTCACATGCACACTGGGGTCAATATTTTGCCTCACTTTTTGGGAACTTACAGATTTTACCATTTCCACACTGCTACCACCACCTACTGGTGGCATCTTCCCTGCCGGGGGGTTCTGTCCACACCATGCTGCTGGCCCTTTAAGACCTGTGCTGCCATTGGGCTTCAGCAGCACTGCCTCCACAGCCTGCACAGAGCTGCCTTCTCTCCCACTGGCAGAGACCAAGCCAGGAGCAGTCCTGCCTCCAGCTCCATCCTGGCTCCTCGCCGGCGCCCCCACTGCAGGTAAGCCCCCAGACTCAGGGGACCCGGCCAGGCATGCGCCCTTGCTGCTGTCTGCTGCAGCTGCAGTCTCTGCTTCACTGCTGATCTTTACCATTTTTTTTTCCTTTTGCTGGGAAGCCACGCCCCCAGCCTCCGGCTTCACAGCACAGAGGTCAGAAGCTGCACCCACATGGGCGGCGGGTGCCGAGGAGGCCACACCCCCGAGACCGGCCGCAGCGGGACCCCCGAAGCCGACCCGGAGCCGGGACCACCCCCAGGGGCCCCCCGGCGGTACCAGTCCCCCGGGGCACAGCGCCCCAACCACCACACCCTGGGCCACAAACAGCTTGGGCACAGCGACTCCGGCGGCCGGCCCCAGGCTAGGCCACTCCCCCTTAGCATTAACCGGCGGCGGGGCCCCCAGCCCAGACTTTACCGCAGACCCCGCCAGGGGAGCTGACCGCACCAGTTGTTTCTTATGAGCCGGCTCTGCCGGAGCCGCAGGCTCCGCCCCCTTCACTTTACTGGGTGCCTGGGTCCCCAGAAGCGATCCAGTAACGGATCCGTAAGTGGGGGACCCAGACACCACAGCGCTCACCGCCGGAGATGCGGTCCCGGCTGCCACTCTCTTGCCCACCACTGGGCCGCCCTCCTCATCATGCTCCATATCAGACACGTCACTACCCCCTCCATTACCACAAACAGAGGGGCGCCCTGCGTGTCATGGCCTGTAATCTCCCCGCTCCCTTGCTGCGGACCCACAACAGAGCCCGAGCCGGGGTGGGTAGCGGGTGCCGCACAGCGGGACCGGGGGGCCCCAGAGAGGGGGACATACACAAACTTCTGGACAACAGCTGTTTTTTTTACCTTCTTCTTGGCTTTTCTCTTCATCCCCCTCCTGGTTGCCTCGTCATCGCAGATCTCATCCCCGAACCGCAGCTGGTTAAACCGGACCGGGGACTCGATCTGCCGGATCTGCTGCATGACGAGGCAGCCCCCCTCACTGCTGCTACTACCACCATCCTCATCCTCCCCCTCGCTGCCCTCTGAAGAGCCAGAATCTGGCGGGAGAGCCACTTGCTCGGGGGCTATCCCGCTGTGCGACGCCTGGAGATCTCTTACCAGGCCACCAGGCGGTGAGTAGGGCACGACCTCCTCCTCGCATTCCTCTTCCTCCTCCTCCACCGCCTGGCTGAGGCTCCGTGGCCCCTCAGGAGCCCCTCCGGCCATGGCTCTGAACCGGTCGTCATTTTCCAGCTTTTCACGGAAGGGCCCGCTGCCGGCCAGGATCTCGCACCTCCGGGTTGCCAGGTCTTCTATGGCTCTCTGGATTTTTCTGACCGCGGCGGATAGCTCGGCCTTCTTATTGCCGGAGGCCCTGTTGGACCTCTCCTTAGCTACCCTCAACTCCCCCAGAGGGATCTTAGCTTTCTTGAGGCGTCCTCATACTCACAGAGGTGCGCATGGACGCGGGAACCATAGACCACGGTGGTCTCTTTCGCCATCTTGGTGCCCCACTTTAGGGGCCCCGCTGCAGCACCCCTGCTCGTACTCGGCCTACCTCCGGGGGATGGAGCCACCGCGGCCATGGCCTCTGGGGTACTGCGGGTCCTCATGCTGGATCCTTTGCCAGATTTTGTTATCCTAGCCGGATTGGGAGTCCTCCCACCCCCCGCCGGCTTGGACCGGGAGGTGGGAGCCGGGGGCCCTGCCCCGGAGGCCAGTCCCAAGATGAGCCTTCTTTCCTGGGAAGGAGGCAACAAAAAGTCCTGGATGGAAAAACCTCCCTTCCTGAGCAGCACACACAGGCACCACAGTCAGACCGCACGGCAAGCTCCGCCCCTTCCTGTGGGATGTGGTGTGCAGTCACTGTGTACATACATTACATTACTGATCCTGAGTTACATCCTGTATTATACTCCAAGCTGCACTCACTATTCTGCTGGTGCAGTCACTGTGTACATACATTACATTACTGATCCTGAGTTACTCCTGTATTATACTCCAGGGCTGCACTCACTATTCTGCTGGTGCAGTCACTGTGTACATACATTACATTACTGATCCTGAGTTACATCCTGTATTATACCCCAGAGCTGTACTCACTATTCTGCTGGTGCAGTCACTGTGTACATACATTACATTACTGATCCTGAGTTACATCCTGTATTATACCCCAGAGCTGCACTCACTATTCTGCTGGTGCAGTCACTGTGTACATACATTACATTACTGATCCTGAGTTACACCCTGTATTATACTCCAGAGCTGCACTCACATAAGTCTGGTGGAAACTCACCTCTGTGACAACATTAGCACACTCGATCGCCTGAGTACCCCTTCCTGTATGTCCAGAGCTGCACTCACTATTCTGCTGTGCAGTCACTGTGTACATACATTACATTACTGATCCTGAGTTACACCCTGTATTTTACCCACAGAGCTGCACTCACTATTCTGCTGGTGCAGTCACTGTGTACATACATTGCATTACTGATCCTGAGTTACATCCTGTATTATACCCAGAGCTGCACTCACTATTCTGCTTGTGCAGTCACTGTGTACATACATTACATTACTGATCCTGAGTTACTCCTGTATTATACTCTCAGAGCTGCACTCACTATTCTGCTGGTGCAGTCACTGTGTACATACATTACATTACTGATCCTGAGTTACTCCTGTATTATACTCCAGAGCTGCACTCACTATTCTGCTGGTGCAGTCACTGTGTACATACATTACATTACTGATCCTGAGTTACATCCTTATTATACCCCAGAGCTGCACTCACTATTCTGCTGGTGCAGTCACTGTGTACATACATTACATGATCCTGAGTTAGATCCTCTATTATACTCCAGAGCTGCACTCACTATTCTGCTGGTGCAGTCACTGTGTACATACATACATTACTGATCCTGAGTTACATCCTTATTATACTCTAGAGCTGCACTCACTATTCTGCTGGTGCAGTCACTGTGTATACATTACATTACTGATCCTGAGTTACCTCTGTATTATACCCAGAGCTGCACTCACTATTCTGCTGGTGCAGTCACTGTGTACATACATTACATTGCTGATCCTGAGTTACACCTGTATTATACTCCAGAGCTGCACTCACTATTCTGCTGGTGCAGTCACTGTGTACATACATTACATTACTGATCCTGAGTTACATCCTTATTATACTCTAGAGCTGCACTCACTATTCTGTTTGTGCAGTCACTGTGTACATACATTACATTACTGATCCTGAGTTACCCCCTGTATTATACCCAGAGCTGCACTCACTATTCTGCTGGTGCAGTCACTGTGTACATACATTACATTACTGATCCTGAGTTACATCCTCTATTATATTCCAGAGCTGCACTCACTATTCTGCTGGTGCAGTCACTGTGTACATACATTACATTACTGATCCTGAGTTACATCCTTATTATACCTAGAGCTGCACTCACTATTCTGCTGGTGCAGTCACTGTGTACATACATTACATTACTGATCCTGAGTTACATCCTCTATTATACTCCAGAGCTGCACTCACTATTCTGCTGGTGCAGTCACTGTGTACATACATTACATTACTGATCCTGAGTTACATCCTCTATTATACTCCAGAGCTGCACTCACTATTCTGCTGGTGCAGTCACTGTGTACATACATTACATTACTGATCCTGAGTTACCTCCTGTATTATACCCCAGAGCTGCACTCACTATTCTGCTGGTGCAGTCACTGTGTACATACATTACATTACTGATCCTGAGTTACACCCTGTATTATACTCCAGAGCTGCACTCACTATTCTGCTGGTGCAGTCACTGTGTACATACATTACATTACTGATCCTGAGTTACCTCCTGTATTATACCCCAGAGCTGCACTCACTATTCTGCTGGTGCAGTCACTGTGTACATACATTACATTACTGATCCTGAGTTACATCCTCTATTATACTCTAGAGCTGCACTTACTATTCTGCTGGTGCAGTCACTGTGTACATACATTACATTACTGATCCTGAGTTACCTCCTGTATTATACCCCAGAGCTGCACTCACTATTCTGCTGGTGCAGTCACTGTGTACATACATGACATTGCTGATCCTGAGTTACACCCTGTATTATACTCCAGAGCTGCACTCACTATTCTGCTGGTGCAGTCACTGTGTACATACATTACATTACTGATCCTGAGTTACCTCCTGTTTTATACTCCAGAGCTCAACTCACTATTCAGGATGACTGGTTGCAAATGAAGGAAACATGAATGCGGCCAGATACAGAGATATCCTGGATGAAGACCTCTTCCAGAGTGCTCTGGACCTCAGACTTGGCCGAAGGTTCACCTTCCAACAAGACAATGACCCTATGCACACAGCTAAAATAACAAAAGAGCGGCTTCAGAAGAACTCTGTGACCATTCCTGACTGACCCAGCCAGAGCCCTGACCTAAAGCCAACTGATCATCTCTGGAGAGACCTGAAAATGGCTGCCCACCAACGTTCACCATCCAACCTGACGGAACTGGAGAGGATCTGCCAGGATGAATGGCAGAGGATCCCCAAATCCAGGTGTGAAAAACTTGTATCATCATTTCCAAGAAGACTCATGGCTGTACTAGCTCAAAAGGTGCTTCTACTCACTACTGAGCAAAGGGTCTGAATACTTCTGACTATGTGATATTTCAGTTTTTCTTTTTTAATAAATTTGCAAAAATTTCTACATTTCTGTTTCTTTTCAGTAAAGATGAGGTGCAGAGTGTACATTAATGAGAAAAAATGAACTTTTTTGCATTTACCAAATGGCTGCAATGAAACAAAGAGTGCCAACACAAAGAAAATTGGAGCAAAACGCCATAAGAAGTATGAAAAATATATATTTATTAAGTACAAAAAGTGTATACTTCAGACATAATAGAACATACATCAGTAAATGGCTACAAAAGTGGTTTGATACGGTAAGCGTGATGTTACCAGATGTAAGCTATTCTGAAAACATATGCCAAGAGGGTGAGAACAGCACATAGTAATAAATAGGCATGTAATATCATTATTTAATCGAAATATGTGCCATAGTGTGCTATAAGTATAGAGCCAAATACATGAGCAAAAAAGCCGCAAGTGCGTGCACATAATAGGGATCCGGATTCCCCAGCTCAAAATTGGATATGCTAGTAAATACTATTGCACAGGTTAGAGAAGAACTCACCCATAGTGACAATGTTACTCAGAGACGCGCCCCGACGCGCGTTTCGCTATGGCTTCCTCGGGGGGCATATGGCTGGTTAAGCGCTCATACTAGCCCGCTATTTATGCCCCAAAAATGATATGAAATGACCGGCACATGTGAGCTGCGTGTCCATGAACATCCGGTGACGTCATCCGGGCCAGACACGCTCCACGGGTGCACCCCAATGACGTGGGTGGAGCGTGAAACCGCCCAGGGACGCCGCAGGAAGATACGGAGGCGGAGTCTAATAAGGACATGCGCAGAAGAAGTGGGAAGAGGACGGTGACATGACTGTTAAGGGCTAACTCTGCCCAAAAGAGAGAAACATCAATATGCTGATTACAAGTTATAATAATGGCACACAAGATTATAAATAGACACTTTAAACAATATATGATAACAGTAAGAATAATAATGCCGAAATAGATTGGTGAATGATACTATAAGTTAAATACCAGCAAAAAAAAGGGTAATATATATATGACACATATAGCATAACGCCCATAATGAATGACATGACAAAACATATACTGTATAACGAAAACATCAATGCACGAAATATAATAATCTCGTAACATGAATTTGGCCATATAGAGTATCGATATAGTAACAAATCTCACACGATTTGCAAAATCGCATAATACATGGACAGGTTATATAAAGACCTAATTATATCAACATATGATGAATGGTGCCGATAAGATCCAAATTCTCCACAAAGGGAAAGGACATATAGCGAGCAGTAACGTACATTTCACACCAATGATGTAGTAACTAAAAAAAGAAAAAATATGAAGTTAATATATTATAAAAACAAAACTAAAAAAGTCACAGATGTGGAGACCCACTAGAGATATGGTGCAAAGCTCAATTGCTCGTTAAGCCCAAAGGGCATCATGGTATTCAAAATTATGATCCAACGGCATTCCCTTTGTGCCAGGACACGACCACTATCACCACCCGGATACCGAGGTTGACATGATCAATGCCCTTGATCTTGAGATCATCGGATCTACAATTATGTTTCAATTTGAAATGACGTGGGATGGTTTTAAGGGACTCAATGTCCTCCACGTCACGAGCAGCCTCAATGTCCCGAATATGCTCACGTGTGCGAATTCGCAACTCTCTAGTGGTTAAACCAATGTATATAAGGTTGCACGTGCACGTGGCATAATATACCACATGTGTTGTAGAACACGTGATATAGTCCCTGATGGTGAAATCCTTGAGGCCGTTCGATGACGTGAATGACAAAGCCCTAACATGATTACGACACGCACGGCAACGTCCGCATGGATAAAAGTCCGTTGTTCTTTTTCCCACATTGAAAATGTTATGAGATTTTGCCACATAGTGGCTTGATACCAATGTATCACGTAGATTTTTGCTCCTTTTAGCTGTCATATATGGAAAAGGTGGGAGTCGTTTTTTAAGCTGGGGGTCGGTCATAAGTATCGACCAATGTTTATTCAGTATGTTACGCATAGCGCCCCACTGTTGATTATATGTCGAGATGAACCTAATGGTCCCTTCTGTCCTATTGGATTTTTTGCAACTCATGCCAAGTAGATCACTTCTCCTGGTATTTTTAGCTCTTAAGTAACCGCGTCTAATGGACCTATTGCTATAGCCCCGATCCTTGAACCTCTGCCCAAGGTCCACTGCCTGTTTTTCAAAGTGTGTCTCAGTGGCACAAATTCGTCGGGCTCGGAGGAACTGTCCAATAGGAATAGCTCTGATGGTGGAGGCCAAGTGTGATGAAGAAGCGTGTAAAAGGGAGTTTACAGACGTAGATTTACGATATAGATCAGTTTCAAGAGAGCCATCAATAGCCACATTGATCTCAAGATCCAAAAAGTTAACTTTAGTTTGATCATATGAATAAGTGAGTTTGATGTTGAAGTCATTGCGGTTCAAACTCACCATAAAATCATCTAGTTCTTCAATGGAGCCCTGCCATAGAAAGAGAATATCATCTATATATCGGTACCACCCTAAAATTATGTTCTCCAATGAAACAAAGAGTGAAAAATTTAAAGGGGTCTGAATACTTTCGGTTCCCACTGTATTTCACGTGTTTGTTTCTGTTAATGTTGATGATTATGGC
Organism: Oophaga sylvatica; assembly: GCA_033576555.1. Lineage (NCBI taxonomy): Eukaryota > Metazoa > Chordata > Amphibia > Anura > Dendrobatidae > Oophaga > Oophaga sylvatica. The sequence continues at coordinate 32,847 of JARQOD010006430.1, read as the reverse complement.
TTACAGTCAATGAAAACCCAAAAGTCATTATCTCAGTAAATTAGAATACTTTATAACACCAGCGTGAAAAATTATTTTAACCCCTTAACGACCGCCGATATGCCTTTTAACCCCTTAATCCCATGGGACATACTATTCCGTCCATGTGACCTGGAACTTAATTCCCAGGGACGGAATAGTACGTCCCATGCGATCAGCTGCGCTCCCGGGGGGAGCGCAGCTGATTGCCGCCGGGTGTCAGCTGATTATCACATCTGTCACAGACCGCTTCCGGCACATTAACCCCTGGCACACCGCGATCAAACATGATCGCGGTGTACCGGGGGCACAGGGAAGCATCGCACAGGGAGGGGGCTCCCTGCGCGCTCCCCTGAGACCCTCAGAACAGCGGGGGAGCGGCTCCGGTGATCCATTGTGTTGTGCGGAGGGAGCGGCTCCGATGATCCATTGTGTGCAGGGAGTGGCTCCGGTGATCCTTCACCTGTGTACAATGAATTGTTGATGATCACTCGGCGGTGATTCCATTAGTCGGTGACCTAGAAGAACGCTGCGATGACATCAATAATCGCTGATTGTGGTTTATTGAAACGTGGTAATGATTACTTTGGACGGCGGAGGCGACGCCGATCGAATAAATCATCATATATTATCACATTATTTATAACTTTATACCATTCTTGATCCATTTCTACCTTTTTGTCAGGATCTCTGTTTGCTGTCATTGATTAGGATCCCTCGTTATTTACTTTCATGGGATTCATCTGGCCTGACTCGTTACAAGGCACAAGTCTGATCACCATATAAATGTGACAATGCCATTAAAGAGCATCACTGACCCCGTTAGGCTGGTATTTGGGGGGGTCCCTGTTGATGAAGCCCGCTCATCTCACCAAGGTTCCAGCTCAATGATTTCCATATTTTCTTAGATTTGTGAATAACATCTCCATAGACTAAATGTATGACTGGCTCCACCTAGTGGCCAGTTGTGGTGTTGCACTATGTGTATCCTGAAAGTCAGGAGAACAAAAAGAGTCTTTGGTGATAATAATAAAAAATGATTTATTAAATAACAATATCATATAAGTCACCATAATGTAAAAAAATATGTGCAAATCAAGAACTAGAACAGACGGAGAGGACCACAACACCTCCAGATAGTATATACATCACAAGTGTGCCGTAATAGACTCCACCACAAAAGTAACCCCAGAGGCAACCCATGCAGAGAACTCCATCTCTGAAAAATCGTAACAAACCTACATGTAATAAGGGGCTTACCAAAGGAAATGGTGGAGGGCAGGAGGGGACGGGTCCCAGGAGTGATGTCCACCCCGACGCGCGTTTCGCGGATGCTACACGCCGCTTTCTCAAAGGGATGTGAAATAATGGAACCAGGACCTTCAAGTATCCCCGGTAATAGGTCACATGGTCCAAATGGACCAATGAGCGCCGGTATAGTCGGCGCATGCGCTGTGGGGGTCGCAGGTCCTGCGGCAGCCAAGGCGTCATAGATCCGAGCACACACAGGGAGCAAAGGGCTCCAGGTGTGTGCCGGAGTCAAAATGACGCCTCGCCGCCGAAGAGACGAGGGGACCCACACCTCGCATGCGCACAGCTGGTCCCAAGCGTCAAGAGGCCAAAGGGGACAAAGTGAAGTAGGGGAGATAGTATAAACAAACATAAGATCAGAGAAAATCAGAGCTGGTAAACATGGAATTGGATGTCATGGCGGCGCCTAAATGTCAAAAAGATTTTTTACAACAATGTATGTCATGAGCGCATTATCCCAAGGGCAGACAAGTACATAAGTAAACATACATTTAAACATAAGTGCCCTATAGGCAAGCAGCAATGACATATACATAAATGTAATTATATATATAGAGGATGAAAAATAATAAATAAATAGCGGCAGCCAGACATCACATTTAGATGGTCATTCAGTTCTTTCTCTTAATAGCCTTGTGGATGAACAATCTGGTCAGGGTTCCAGGGATATGATAAACAATAAACTACTGTGGAAAAACAAGTGAATAAAACAAAAAAGGGTTAAAAACAAAATAAAATAAAAGGACATCACGCAATGACAGGTCCATAAGAAACATGCTTTATAAGAAAGAGGAAAAACTCAAAGACTCGTTGAGGCCATTGGGCACGATGGTGTCAAGAGAGACAATCCATCGTGCCTCCATCTGGGCTAATAATTTTTTATTGTCACCACCTCGGATGCGAGGTGGAGAATATCGATACCCGGACCTTAAAAGAAGTGGCATCACAATTGTGATGTTGTTTAAAATGACGGGGAATCGTCTTCAGGTCCGAGGGATCCAAGATGGATCTGGCTGTGCCAATGTCCCGCACGTGCTCCGGACCCGTATCCTCAACTCCTGGTAGTCAGGCAGACGTATATCCTGGGGCAACCACAAGTGGCGTAGTAAATAACGTTAGTACTGCCGCAGGATATACGTCGGCGTATATCAAAAGTTTTGACTCCATCAGAGGAGGTAAAGGAGGAACAGCGCAAGACATTGGCGCAAGCCAGACAATGGCCACAAGGAAAAAAGCCCGGGGTTGGACCACGAGTTCCGAACGGTGATTCTATAGTAGGAATATAATGACTCCTAACCAAGAAATCACCAAGATTCCGTGAACGTCGAGGGGTCATTGATGGAAAATCACCCAGAGAGGCCATCAGGGAGGGTTCAGTTTTCAAAACATCCCAGTGTTTGGTAATGATATTTCGCATATTGAACCATTCGTGGTTGTACGTAGAAATAAAACGTATAGGTCCACTATCACATGGTTTTGGTATAAGATAATAACCACATAATGATTTTTCAAATAATATTTTCCACTTGCGGCAGAAGGAGAAAGTGATTATTATTCCTCTTCAGAAGGAGAGATCATCACCTCAGAAGTACACATTGAATGCATAAACCTGCAGTGTACAGCATGGAGGATGGATAATATAGAAGCCTCAACCGCTATTGAGAAAGGAGGTAAACATCAAGTTAACGCAGACAACTAAAACAAAAAAATTGTGAGCATATCCATGCCCTAATGGAACAGAGCTGCAGTGTACAGTCATGGCCAAAAGTTTTGAGAATGACACAAATATTATATTTTCACATGATCTGCTGCCCTCTGGTTTTTATGTGTGTTTGACAGATGTTTTTATCACAGACAGAAATATAATAATTGCAAACATATGAGTAACAAAAGCTTATATTGACAGTTAGAATGAGTTAATGCAGCAAGTCAATATTTGCAGTGTTGACCCTTCTTCTTCAGGACCTCTGCAATTATCCCTGGCATGCTCTCAATCACCTTCTGGACCAAATCCTGACTGATAGCAGTTCATTCTTGCACAATCAATGCTTTCATTTTGTCAGAATTTTTAGGTTTTTGTTTGTCCACCCGTCTCTTGATGATTGACCACAAGTTCTCAATGGGATTAAGATCTGGGGAGTTTCCAGGCCATGGACCCAAAATCTCTATGTTTTGTTCCCTGAGCCATTTAGTTATCACCTTTGCTTTATGGCAAGGTGCTCTATCATGCTGGAAAAGGCATTGTTGATCGCCAAACTGCTCTTGGAGGGTTGGGAGAAGTTGCTCTTGGAGGACATTTTGGTACCATTCTTTATTCATGGCTGTGTTTTTAGGCAAGACTGTGAGAGAGCTGATTCCCTTGGCTGAGAAGCAACCCCACACATGAATGGTTTCAGGATGCTTAACAGTTGGCATGAGACAAGACTGGTGGTAGCGCTCACCTTGTCTTCTCCGAATGAGGCGTTTTCCTGATGTCCCAAACAATCGAAAAGGGGATTCATCAGAGAAAATAACTTTACCCCAGTCCTCAGCAGTCCACTGCCTGCACCTTTTGCAGAATATCAGTCTGTCCTTGATGTTTTTTCTGGAGAGAAGTGGCTTCTTTGCTGCCCTCCTTGAGACCAGGCCTTGCTCCAAGAGTCTCCGCCTCACAGTGCGTGCAGATGCACTCACACCTGCCTGCTGCCATTCCTGAGCAAGCTCTGCACTGCTGGTAGCCCGATCCCGCAGCTGAAACACTTTTAAGAGACGGTCCTGGCGCTTGCTGGTCTTTCTTGGGCACCCTGGAGCCTTTTTGGCAACAATGGAACCTCTCTCCTTGAAGTTCTTGATGATGCGATAGATTGTTGACTGAGGTGCAATCTTTCTAGCTGCGATACTCTTCCCTGTTAGGCCATTTTTGTGCATTGCAATGATGACTGCACGTGTTTCTTTAGAGATAACCATGGTTAACAGAAGAGAAACAATGATGCCAAGCACCAGCCTCCTTTTAAAGTGTCCAGTGGTGTCATTCTTACTTAATCATGACAGATTGATCTCCAGCCATGTCCTCATCAACACCCACACCTGTGTTAATGGAGCAATCACTGAAAAGAGGTTAGCTGGTCCTTTTAAGGCAGGGCTGCAATGATGTTGAAATGTGTTTTGGGGGATAAAGTTCATTTTCTAGACAAATATTGACTTTGCAAGTAATTGCTGTTAAGCTGATCACTCTTTATAACATTCTGGAGTATATGCAAATTGCCATTAGAAAAAGTGAAGCAGTAGACTTTGCAAAAATTAATATTTGTGTCATTCTCAAAAATTTTGGCCATGACTGTAATGCAAGGGCAAGTCAGAACAGTGACCTAATGACTGAGACACAGTCGCCCGTATCTCCAGATGTGTTTGATTTTCTATTGAGGATCACAAGTCGCAGACGACTCACTTGTCATAGACTTCAATGTAAGCCGTACGTGACCCGTGACTTGTCTGCAGCTTCACTGTTTTACTGACTGCAAGTCGCAGGTTGTGGACGAGGTTTTCAACTCACAACACATTTCACTGTTTATCCCCAACCTGAAAAGAACGATGAGACAATGAGACCTAAAAATGAGAGATCTCTATCACTTCTCTATGTACACAGGAGCTCTCCAGCACTTCTCTACACAGGAGCTCTCCATCACTTCTCTACACAGGAGCTCTCCATCACTTCTCTATGTACACAGGAGCTCTCCAGCACTTCTCTATCTGCACAGTAGCTCTCCAGCACTTCTCTATCTACACAGGCGCTCTCCAGCACTTCTCTACACAGGAGCTCTTCAGCACTTCTCTATGTACACAGGAGCTCTCCAGCACTTCTCTACACAGGAGCTCTCCATCACTTCTCTATGTACACAGGAGCTCTCCAGCACTTCTCTATCTGCACAGTAGCTCTCCAGCACTTATCTATCTATACATGAGCTCTCCAGCACTTCTCTACATAGGCGCTCTCCAGCACTTCTCTATCTACACAGAAGCTCTCCAGCACTTCTCTATCTACACAGGAGCTCTCCAGCACTTCTCTATCTACACAGTAGCTCTCCAGCACTTCTCTATGTATACATGAGCTCTCCAGCACTTCTCTACACAGGCGCTCTCCAGCACTTCTCTATCTACACAGAAGCTCTCCAGCACTTCTCTATCTATAAAGGAGCTCTCCAGCACTTCTCTATCTACACAGGAGCTCTCCAGCACTTCTCTATCTACACAGAAGCTCTCCAGCACTTCTCTACACAGAAGCTCTCCAGCACTTCTCTATCTATACAGGAGCTCTCCAGCACTTCTCTATCTACACAGGAGCTCTCCAGCACTTCTCTATCTACACAGGCGCTCTCCAGCACTTCTCTATCTACACAGAAGCTCTCCAGCACTTCTCTATCTATACAGGAGCTCTCCAGCACTTCTCTATCTACACAGGAGCTCTCCAGCACTTCTCTATCTACACAGGAGCTCTCCAGCACTTCTCTATCTACACAGTAGCTCTCCAGCACTTCTCTATCTACAGTCATGGCCAAAAGTTTTGAGAATGACACAAATATTAATTTTTACAAAGTCTACTGCTTCACTTTTTCTAATGGCAATTTGCATATACTCCAGAATGTTATAAAGAATGATCAGCTTAACAGCAATTACTTGCAAAGTCAATATTTGGCTAGAAAATGAACTTTATCCCCCAAAACACATTTAAACATCATTGCAGCCCTGCCTTAAAAGGACCAGCTAACCTCTTTTCAGTGATTGCTCCATTAACACAGGTGTGGGTGTTGATGAGGACATGGCTGGAGATCAATCTGTCATGATTAAGTAAGAATGACACCACTGGACACTTTAAAAGGAGGCTGGTGCTTGGCATCATTGTTTCTCTTCTGTTAACCATGGTTATCTCTAAAGAAACACGTGCAGTCATCATTGCAATGCACAAAAATGGCTAACAGGGAAGAGTATCGCAGCTAGAAAGATTGCACCTCAGTCCACAATCTATCGCATCATCAAGAACTTCAAGGAGAGAGGTTCCATTGTTGCCAAAAAGGCTTCAGGGCGCCCAAGAAAGACCAACAAGCGCCAAGACCGTCTCTTAAAAGTGTTTCAGCTGCGGGATCGGGCTACCAGCAGTGCAGAGCTTGCTCAGGAATGGCAGCAGGCAGGTGTGAGTGCATCTGCACGCACTGTGAGGCGGAGACTCTTGGAGCAAGGCTTGGTCTCAAGGAGGGCAGCAAAGAAGCCACTTCTCTCCAGAAAAAAACATCATAGACAGACTGATATTCTGCAAAAGGTACAGGCAGTGGACTGCTGAGGACTGGGGTAAAGTTATTTTCTCTGATGAATCCCCTTTTCGATTGTTTGGGACATCAGGAAAACGCCTCATTCGGAGAAGACAAGGTGAGCGCTACCACCAGTCTTGTCTCATGCCAACTGTTAACCATCCTGAAACTATTCATGTGTGGGGTTGCTTCTCAGCCAAGGGAATCGGCTCTCTCACAGTCTAGCCTAAAAACATAGCCATGAATAAAGAATGGTACCAGAATGTCCTCCAAGAGCAACTTCTCCCAACCCTCCAAGAGCAGTTTGGCGATCAACAATGCCTTTTCCAGCATGATGGAGCACCTTGCCATAAAGCAAAGGTGATAACTAAATGGCTCAGGGAACAAAACATAGAGATTTTGGGTCCATGGCCTGGAAACTCCCCAGATCTTAATCCCATTGAGAACTTGTGGTCAATCATCAAGAGACGGGTGGACAAAGAAAAACCTAAAAATTCTGACAAAATGAAAGCATTGATTGTGCAAGAATGAACTGCTATCAGTCAGGATTTGGTCCAGAATTTGATTGAGAGCATGCCAGGGAGAATTGCAGAGGTCCTGAAGAAGAAGGGTCAACACTGCAAATATTGACTTGCTGCATTAACTCATTCTAACTCTCAATATAAGCTTTTGTTACTCATATGTTTGCAATTATTATATTTCTGTCTGTGATAAAAACATCTGTCAAACACACATAAAAACCAGAGGGCAGCAGATCATGTGAAATATAATATTTGCGTCATTCTCAAAACTTTTGGCCATGACTGTACACAGAAGCTCTCCAGCACTTCTCTACACAGGCGCTCTCCAGCACTTCTCTATCTACACAGAAGCTCTCCAGCACTTCTCTATCTACACAGGAGTTCTCCAGCACTTCTCTATCTACACAGGCGCTCTCCAGCACTTCTCTATCTACACAGAAGCTCTCCAGCACTTCTCTATCTATACAGGAGCTCTCCAGCACTTCTCTATCTACACAGGAGCTCTCCAGCACTTCTCTATCTACACAGGAGCTCTCCAGCACTTCTCTATCTACACAGAAGCTCTCCAGCACTTCTCTATCTACACAGAAGCTCTCCAGCACTTCTCTATCTACACAGGAGCTCTCCAGCACTTCTCTACACAGGCGCTCTCCAGCACTTCTCTATCTACACAGGAGCTCTCCAGCACTTCTCTATCTACACAGGAGCTCTCCAGCATTTCTCTACACAGGCGCTCTCCAGCACTTCTCTATCTACACAGGAGCTCTCCAGCACTTCTCTATCTACACAGGAGCTCTCCAGACTTCTCTATCTACACAGGAGCTCTCCAGCATTTCTCTACACAGGAAGCTCTCCAGCACTTCTCTTATCTACACCAGAGGTCTCAAACACGCAGCCCGCGGTGAACCACATGTCTCACGCTAGAAGAGAGGAGGAGTGCGCCTCACCTCATCGTTGTTCCGGACTGCAGCTTCCTCTTACACATTGAGCGGTGCGGCCGCGGAGCTGAAAGATGATGTCATCCAGCTGCGGCCGGCAGCACCGCTCAATGTGTGAGAGGAAGTGAGAGGAAGAAAGCTGCCGGCGGCACGGAGAGGTGAGTGTGGCCGCTGTGCCAGTGAAACTGCTGTGGTGTGTGTGTCTGGTGAGTATGTGGGTGTGGTGAGTGTGTGTGGTGAGTGTGTGTGGTGGAGTGTATAGTGGGTGTGGTGAGTGTCCCTATTCCCCTTTTGTACTCTCGCTTTGGCAAAACTAATGTGTATTTAGTCCTGCCAATAAAGCTTCTTTGAATTGAATTGAAATTGAATTGAATTGAGTGTGTGTGAGTGTGGCCGCTGTGGAGAGATAATAATAATAATAATCTTTCTTTATATAGCGCCATCATATTCCGCAGCGCTTTACAGTTTAACAGTTTCAAAACACAAGTCATAAGTAACAACGTTACAATACAATAATTAAAGCAAAATAAGCCGCCCTGCTCGTGAGAGCTTACAATCTACAATGAGGGGGGGAGATACAAACTACAGGTGTGTATATACAATGGTGTATTTACAATGATGGTCCAGCCATCTTGAGGGAGTGAGGCATGGATGGAGATAGTGAATGGGCTACACACACACACTTACACATAGAATGACTTTGATTAGTGAATGTGATAGGCCGCTCTGAACAGATGTGTTTTGAGGGAGCGCCTGAAACCATGCAAATTGTGGATAGTCCTAATTTCTTGGGGTAGAGCATTCCAGAGGATTGGTGCAGCGCGGGAGAAGTCTTGGAGTCGGGAGTGGGAGGTACGGATTAGTGCAGAGGTTAGTCGAAAGTAGTTTGCAGAGCGCAGCAGTCGGTTAGGCCGATAGATAGAAATGAGGGAGGAGATGTAGGGGGGTGCTGCACTGTGGAGAGGACGGGCAGGGTGATAGAAATGAGGGAGGAGATGTAGGGGGTGCTGCACTGTGGAGAGGACGGGCAGGGTGATAGATAGAAATGAGGGAGGAGATGTAGGGGTGCTGCACTGTGGAGAGACGGGCAGGTGATAGATAGAAATGAGGGAGGAGATGTAGGGGGGTGCTGCACTGTGGAGAGGACGGCAGGTGATAGATAGAAATGAGGGAGGAGATGTAGGGGGTGCTGCACTGTGGAGAGGACGGGCAGGGTGATAGATAGAAATGAGGGAGGAGATGTAGGGGGGCTGCACTGTGGAGAGGACAGGCAGGGTGATAGATAGAAATGAGGGAGGAGATGTAGGGGGGCTGCACTGTGGAGAGGACGGGCAGGGTGATAGATAGAAATGAGGGAGGAGATGTAGGGGGTGCTGCATGTGGAGAGGACGGGCAGGGATAGATAGAAATGAGGGAGGAGATGTAGGGGGGCTGCACTGTGGAGAGGACGGGCAGGGTGATAGATAGAAATGAGGGAGGAGATGTAGGGGTGCTGCACTGTGGAGAGGACGGGCAGGGATAGATAGAAATGAGGGAGGAGATGTAGGGGGGTGCTGCACTGTGGAGAGCTTTGTGGGTGAGAACCAGTACTTTGAATTGGATCCTATAATGAATGGGCAGCCAGTGTAAGGACTGGCGAAGAGCGGACGCGTCCGAGTACCGATTAGCCAGATGGATGACCCTGGCTGCTGCATTAAGGATGGACTGGAGAGGGGATAGTCGAGTAATGGGGAGGCCAAGTAATAGAGCGTTGCAGTAGTCCAGGCGGGAGTGGATCAATGCTACAGTGAGGGTTTTTGTTGTTTCCATGGTGGATTCTAGAGATGTTCTTTAGGTGTAGGCACACAGGAGCTCTCCAGCACTTCTCTGTCTACGCAGAAGCTCTCCAGCACTTCTCTGTCTACGCAGAAGCTCTCCAGTGTGTAGCCCTGGTATTTAAGGTACACAATACCAGGAGGATGAGTGGAGAGGTAACGGTTAAGGGCTCTACATGACATCACATATACTTCGGACACACCCAGCAGGGGTGTAGAGGGGTGTGGTTTTTAGCACAAGAGAGTCTTGTAGTGTCTCCTGAGGTGAAGGGAGAGAGAAGGAGTGCCTGTCTGGAGCACCAAGATTCCTGTCGATTCAGAGAGACAGTACAGTAGTGGAGGCTAGTACAGGTGAGCCAGTTCACCTTAGCCTAGTCAGTGCTGAGATTGAGAGTTTGAGCAAGTCGAAAGGCACAGTGGAAGGAAATCAGAAGTGCTTTAGGATTGAAGTATCCTGCACATTGTCACCGGTCACTGGAGACCGAAGCATCACTATAGCTTCACGCATAGTGGTAGAAAAACCAGAGGCTTACTGGACCTTAGGTAACAGAAAGCAGCCCTTGGAGTGTCAGTACGTAACAGGGGTCAGGTGGAATAGGAACTTTGAGCTAGGCCAAGCATAGAAGAACCTAGTTTCATCACTGGAAGGCTCCACCACAAAACTGACCGGGCAGTACAGCTTTGAAATAGCTGAAGTTTCAGGAGTGAACTACGCTTTATGCTGGTTGTACTCATCATTATTGGACAGTAAAGGAGGCCCCTGCCTTGCTCAGCCGTTGCCTCAAAACTCATCCTCCATCAACCCCATCAGCCTCCCTGGGACCTGCCTTACCATCTAACAAGTAAAAGGTATGGAAAGACGCTGACGGTGTGAGACTGAGTTATTATTGCATGCCTGCACAACCCCACCATAACCATCGACCTGAGGGAAGAGTCCTACCTGTAGGGGACCCGACATCTAGCTGCATCACCATCCCCTCAGAGATCTACAGCAGCGCTGGTACAAATTACCAGAGACTACAGGTGGCGTCACGAACTGTAAATATATCTATCCCCTGTAAATATTCCCCCAACATACGCCAGACCGCCAGGGCCACAGACCGAGCCACCGCTACCTGTGACAACCCCATAGACTTCCATGGGCTCGGCTCTGAGTACCCCATTGCCCTGGTAATCCACAATTGTGGTGGCGGGTCGACACACCAGCACTTTTCTATCTACACAGAACCTCTCTAGCACTTCTCTATCTACACAGGCACTCTGCAGCACTTTTCTATGTACACAACAGCTCTTCAGCACTTCTCTATCTACACAGAAGCTCTCCAGCACTTATCTGTCTACACAGGAGCTCTCCAGTACTTCTCTATCTACACAGTAGCTCTCCAGCACTTCTCTATCTACACAGTAGCTCTCCAGCACTTCTCTGTCTACACAGCAAATTTCTGTCTGCACAACAGCTCTCCAGCACTTCTCTATCTACACAGAAGCTCTCCAGCACTTCTCTATCTACACAGAAGCTCTCCAGCACTTCTCCATCTAGATGAAAGCTCTCCTTTATCTACATGGGAGCTCTCTACCACTTTTATCTACATATTTGCTCTCCAGCTTCTGTCTGTCTATTTGGGAGCTCATCAGCAACTCTCCATCTACATAGGAGCTCTCCAGCACATCTCTATGTATATTGGCGCCCTCTGGCATTTTTTTTATCTACAAGATAACATCATATTACTTCTCCATCCACACAGAAGTTCTCCAGCAGTTTATTTACATGGAAGTTCTGTATCACTCCTTAATCCATGTCAGAGCTCTACTGTACTTATTGCTACATCTACATGAGAGCTCTCCAGCACCTTTCCATATATATGAGAGCTCTCCAGCACATCTCCATTTATATGGGAACTCTCCAGCCCCTTTCCATATATATGGGAGCTCTCCAGCACATCTCCATTTATATGGGAACTCTCCAGCACTTTTCCATATATATGAGAGCTCTCGAGCACATCTCCATTTATATGGGAACTCTCCAGCACCTTTCCATGTACACAGGAGCACTCCAGCATTTCTCCATCTATATGGGAGCTCTCCAGCATTTCTCCATTGTTATTATTTTTGAGCAAAATGTAAATTGCTCTTTTATTCTATAAGCTACTGACAACATGTCTCAGTGTTTCCAAGCAATAAATTTTGTATTTTTTTTTCAGAAAATGACAAAATGGTCAAAATAACAAAAATATGCAGTGCTTGCAGCCCTCAAGTAATGCTAAGATGTCATCTTGCGGTTGCTGAGTGACATTCGAATAAGATGACGGTCATCCCGGTCAGTAAAGAGTCGTTTTCGCCCTCTGCCGGTCTGTAGCTTTGTTGTCCCCAATGTCTGCTGCTTAACCTTGTTGTAGTGGACTGCCATCTTAGAAATGTTAAGGATGGAGGCAACATCACGCTCACTGTATCCCTCTGCTAGTAAAGCCAGAATTGAGCCCTTCTTTTCCTCACTCAAGATTTTTCTTTTCACTTCATGGCTAAAAGTTATTTTTTCATTCCTGTTACTTTTGGGATATTACTAGCACTTGTTTTGCCTCCAGCTTGTCCTATTGGAAGAGGATTGTGAACACCACAGCAGGGTTTTTTATACTTTCCTTCGTTAAATAAGATTTGTTCGGTGATCACTAATCAGAAGCACAATTTAAGTAGAATGAGTGAACTCTGGATGGAATTCAGCTGACACTGGAATGGAACGGCTGTCAGACATGGAGAGAAGCGGATTTTTATACAGCTGTGCAGTGGTCTCTTAATTTTTGCCAGAGCTGTGTATATAGCATGGGCACTGTGACTGGGGCGCAGTGCGGCTGGGGGGCGCTGCGGCTGGGGGGCAGTGCAGCTGGGGGCGCTGCAGCTGGGGGGCACTTAGGGGGTACTGTTGCTGGATGGTGGTGAGATACGGTATTACATTACGTGGGCACTGTATAGTATTAGTATTATTTTTGGGTTGGGGCGTTTGACTCTAGGACTTTTGCTCACTGTGACGTATGATCATAAAAAGTTATCACATGGTGGCGCCACAGAGCGTGTAAGTGAGAAGACTAGATACAAGTGTAACAGACCTTGTGTGTAGACACCAAGCAGAGATCTGAGGGTCCCTAATAGGGTCCTGGATTATTAGGAATACTGACATCACCGCAGTCCATGCCTTCACAGATCTGTGGAGTGCCGCTTTAACACTTGCTGGTCGTGTCCCTTCCCCTGCACCCAGTGTCACCTGTGGTCACAGCCTCTGTATAAGGTCAGTGAGGAGGCATCGTGCCAACTGTCTGCTGGGCCTGGCAGCGTCCGCCCGTCTCATGAGCCATTGTACCAATCAGGGCCCAGGTTACTGCAGGGCACCGGCCATGTATGAGAGGGTGACAGTAGGTCAGCGGGTGCCCCCGATGCACCAGGAATCTGCACTGTCACTATTGACTCATGGCCTAAATCGTGGCCTCGTGCCCAAGAGTGCGACCATGCCAGCTGCTGCCCATCAAGTGTCCGATCTGCTGCCACAAAGCCACAGGACTGTATCAACAGAAAGGATAAGTCAGAAGTGACATTTTAGCATTCCCCAACTCCAGACCAGCCAGGAAGTCCCCTCTAAACATAACCTGACTCTAGACCACCTGGGATGTCATCTTTAAAAAAAATCCCAACTCTAGGCCACCTGGGATGTCATCTTTAAAAAAAATCCAACTCTAGACCACCTGGATGTATCTTTAAAAAAATCCAACTCTAGGCACCTGGATGTTATCTTTAAAAAAAATCCCAACTCTAGGACCACCTGGGATGTTATCTTTAAAAAAAATCCCAACTCTAGGCCACTGGGATGTTATCTTTAAAAAAAATCCCAACTCTAGGCCACCTGGGATGTTATCTTTAAAAAAAAATCCCAACTCTAGGCCACCTGGGATGTTATCTTTAAAAAAAATCCCAACTCTAGGCCACCTGGGATGTCATCTTTAAAAAAAATCCCAACTCTAGGCCACCTGGGATGTATCTTTAAAAAAAATCCAACTCTAGGCCACCTGGGATGTTATCTTTAAAAAAAATCCCAACTCTAGGCCACCTGGATGTATCTTTAAAAAAAATCCAACTCTAGCCAACTGGGATGTTATCTTTAAAAAAATCCCAACTCTAGGCCACCTGGGATGTTATCTTTAAAAAAAATCCCAACTCTAGGCCACCTGGGATGTTATCTTAAAAAATCCCAACTCTAGCCACCTGGATGTCATCTTTAAAAAAAATCCCAACTCTAGCCACCTGGGATGTCATCTTTAAAAAATCCAACTCTAGCCACCTGGGATGTTTCTTAAAAAAATCCCAACTCTAGGCCACCTGGGATGTTATCTTTAAAAATACCTCAACTCTAGACCACCTGGGATGTCATCTTTAAAAATACCTCAACTCTAGGCCACCTGGGATGTCATCTTTAAAAAAATCCCAACTCTAGACCACCTGGGATGTTATCTTTAAAAAAAATCCCAACTCTAGACCACCTGGGATGTTATCTTTAAAAAAATCCCAACTCTAGGCCACCTGGGATGTTATCTTTAAAAAAAATCCCAACTCTAGGCCACCTGGGATGTTATCTTTAAAAAAAATCCCAACTCTAGGCCACCTGGGATGTCATCTTTAAAAAAAATCCCAACTCTAGGCCACCTGGGATGTTATCTTTAAAAAAAATCCCAATTCTAGGCCACCTGGGATGTTATCTTTAAAAATACCTCAACTCTAGGCCACCTGGGATGTTATCTTTAAAAATACCTCAACTCTAGGCCACCTGGGATGTCTTCTTTAAAAAAAAATCCCAACTCTAGACCACCTGGGATGTCATCTTTAAAAATACCTCAACTGTAGGCCACCTGGGATGTCATCTTTAAAAAAAATCCCAATTCTAGACCACCTGGGATGTTATCTTTAAAAAAAATCCCAACTCTAGACCACCTGGGATGTTATCTTTAAAAAAAATCCAACTCTAGGCCACCTGGGATGTCATCTTTAAAAAAAATCCAACTCTAGGCCACCTGGGATGTTATCTTTAAAAAAATATCCAACTCTAGGCCACCTGGGATGTTATATTTAAAAAAAATCCCAACTCTAGGCCACCTGGATGTTATCTTTAAAAAAAATCCCAACTCTAGGCCACCTGGGATGTTATCTTTAAAAAAAATCCCAACTCTAGGCCACCTGGGATGTCATCTTTAAAAAAAATCCCAACTAGGCCACTGGATGTTATCTTTAAAAAAATCCCAACTCTAGGCCACCTGGGATGTTATCTTTAAAAATACCTCAACTCTAGACCACTGGGATGTCATCTTTAAAAATACCTCAACTCTAGACCACCTGGGATGTTATCTTTAAAAAAAATCCCAACTCTAGACCACCTGGGATGTTATCTTTAAAAAAAATCCCAACTCTAGGCCACCTGGGATGTTATCTTTAAAAAAAAATCCCAACTCTAGGCCACCTGGGATGTTATCTTTAAAAAAAATCCCAACTCTAGGCCACCTGGGATGTCATCTTTAAAAAAAAATCCCAACTCTAGGCCACCTGGGATGTTATCTTTAAAAATACCTCAACTCCAGGCCACCTGGGATGTTATCTTTAAAAATACCTCAACTCCAGGCCACCTGGGATGTCATCTTTAAAAAAATCCCAACTCTAGACCACCTGGGATGTCATCTTTAAAAATACCTCAGCTCTAGGCCACCTGGGATGTCATCTTTAAAAAAATCCCAACTCTAGACCACCTGGGATGTTATCTTTAAAAAAAACCCAACTCTAGACCACCTGGGATGTTATCTTTAAAAAAAAACCCAACTCTAGACCACCTGGGATGTTATCTTTAAAAAAAATCCCAACTCTAGACCACCTGGGATGTTATCTTTAAAAAAAAATCCCAACTCTAGACCAGCTGGGATTTAACCTTTAAACATTTTTGACCACTCCTGGATTATTACCTTTAAATAATCCCTATTCATAGAGCAGAATGAAGCAATCTAGCATGTAGTATGTCATATGGCGGTGTTATTTATGAATTGCATTATTATGTGGGAGCTATACGGCAGAATTATGTGGCCTCACTAAGGTATTATTTGGATACTGTATATTATTTGTGCCCCAGTAGTTCTATCATGTGAATGGTATATGATCTTATTGATTTGGTACTAATTGGCGGTATTATGTAAACTTTATTTGTAAATGAATGTGGCGCTGAGAAAACGTGACATTCTGTAGTAGTGTGATATAACGTTTATGACGGCATTAATTTTGCACTATATAGTAGTATTATGATGATTGACTATTACTGTATTACTTCCCCCTAGATCCTATATAGCAGTATTATTGGGATTTTATATGGCAGGATTAATTTGACACCATATCGTAGTACTGTGTGGACAGTATATGGCAGCATTAATTTGATACTATGTATCAGTATTATGTGGGCCATATATGGCAAAATTATTACGCTCTATGTGGTAGTTTTATGGGAACTCTATACAGAACCATTAATTTAACAGTATTATGTGGACTGTAAATGACAGACTTATTGTTATTCCCCAACTCTTGACCACCTGTGAAATTACCCGTATACATTGCCCAACTCTGAACCACCAGGAAAATTGATATTCATTTTCCAACTCTAGAGGACCAGAGATGACATCAGGATGACGCGACCTTTAGCAACCACCTGACTCTAGACCACCAGGGATGTTACAGTTCTACATGTCCTGACAAACAGTGATGTTTCTCGTGAACATTTTCTGACTCTAGACCACTTATTCCTGGTCCATGGACTGCATCGGAATAACCAAAGGGCCACATGTAGCCAACGGGCCGCACTTTGCCCAGATATGATGTGGATTGTATAAGGCAGTATTAATTTGGCACTACATGATGGTATTATATATACTGCATTTTCTGGATGGGGGCGCCATACCGTGGAAGCTTAGGGTGCCAACCTCCACTGTAAGGTAGTCCATCCGCCAGGGATTTACAGGGCCCATTAGCCATATGTTGTGTTAGATTTCCCTAATATCTACGGGTTTTTTTTGTTTTTGTTTCTTTACTGCCCCTATTTTTTCTCTTATTAGGACATTGTTCATGTTTTTTCTTGATATTTTTAATGTATGGCATTCTGGCCTATCAGGTGATATTTTTAGACAACTTTCTATTAAAAGTTACTTTTTAGGGGTTTTTGTTTTGTTTTTTTTCCACAGTCCTTATGTGGCGCCCTGAGAGTCCAGTCGCCACAGAGATGTTGCATCGCACCCAGCGGTGTGGCTCCAGACTCTCGGGTAAGAAGGGAGCACCCCATTGACTCCAACCACTGCATCCATCACACATCATGCTGGCTGAGTGCAGGCGGACCCTTCGGGAGGATGGTCTGACTCAGGCTGGTTAGAACAGGGTGTAGCTAGATAGGTGGGTGGAACTTAGGCAGCATTAGGCTGCATGTGAGATTAGAGTTTCCAGTTTGAGCCAGGCAGTCAGTGTGTGGGTACTGGCCTGACCTGCTGCTCCTCTGAGTCCATCTCAGGAAGCCTTGCTGAGGAGAGAGAAAGGGTCCAGGGCAAGACAGCAATTGAGGCTGTGCCCCATCCTGAAGCAGGAGGACCAGGCGAACATCGGGGAACGGTCCCTAGACTAGTGGGAAAGTTCAGCTCCGCTAGTAACATCATAAACAGTGGGTCTCTCCACGGGGCCACTAGCCACCATAATCTCACCGGGAGGAAGCTTAGGGGTCAAGTACGTCCAGAACCTTCGTGCTGGGTGGCGTAGTTAACCACTGGTCTGGTCTGGTAACTGAAAGGGCCCAATACTACCTCGTCCGAGGGCTCTGTGGTGGCGGGTGCATGGAAGTCGGGAGTGTAGCACCTAGAGAAGAAGCCAGAAAGGAACATATCAAAAGGTAGTCTTTGGAAGTGCGACTAACTTACCTGAGGGTTGCTGGACCACTCTTTTTGAGGACACAGTGCCCGGCTGGAATCTGTACTGCGCATAACAGACTGTGAGTAAAACCTTGAAACTGCAACAGAACTGTTTCCCTGATTCTTCCAGCGACGCACACTCCCCTCTGCTACATCTCTCTGCACCATTTCTATATCTTTCATCTATCTGCCCTGGGAGGATACAGTCTCACCTGTAGGAGACTTTACATCAAGCTGCACAACACCATCCCTCCCAGGGGACCTGCACAGTGGCGTCACGAATCCCCATACCAACATTCAATTCCCCTGTAAATATCCCCTTTTTGGTGAGCGCCCAGGGCGACAGACCGAGCCGTGGCTGCCCGTGACATCCCCCATAGAAGTCGACGGGCTCGGTGCCGAGTACCCCACGGCCCTGGCGGGCGGCTCACTTACCCCCAAGGGTAGC
Source organism: Oophaga sylvatica (assembly GCA_033576555.1). Lineage (NCBI taxonomy): Eukaryota > Metazoa > Chordata > Amphibia > Anura > Dendrobatidae > Oophaga > Oophaga sylvatica. The sequence continues at coordinate 14,557 of JARQOD010006430.1, read as the reverse complement.
CCTTTTCGCTGAGGGTTCAGTCCATTGTCCACCCATCAGTCCTTAGGACGAGGCACAGTTCTTTTTACTCCGCTCCTGTTGACGAGACAACACACAGTCCCTCAGGGGCAATGTCCATCCTGGAGAAGACTCTTATTCCAGCAGGGGAATGAACAACGAGCACAACAAATCTATGGAGGGAGACACTCTTCGACCATTTGTGGCCATTATATTACTGGGGTCCTACATATATATGGGTCCTAAACCCGCTGAACTGTGGCCTTCAGGAATCTCATACTGTCCCTGCAACATCCTCTGACTCCATCTTCCTCCACTAACCTTCCTCTCTCTCTTGAGAAAGCGGAGACGATTCCTCTCCTTCTCTTGTATCTTCCCTCCCTCCCGCCTGCTCCGGGTACGATATGGCCTCTAACGCCCCAAGATCCCCGACACGTGAACATGTTCCAAGGGTCCGGCCATAACCTGGATGATGACCCTTGCACCAGTGAGGATATCCCCCTATGCTCCACCAGTGGAATGGGTATTGTACCCCCTAACGGGCTGGCCCCTATGGTTCTTTACCAAGCCCTCTCTAGTTCCCTCATATGTACAGCAGTGGCCGTACCCTCAGGCAACACACTGGCCGCATACCATCTATGGGGGCCATCCATCATGAGGAAGGTCACTCGCTTGTGTGGTGTGAAGTCATGCAACATTTGGGGCAAATGACTAGTCTCTATCATTTTTTTCTGCACGTAGATATTGTGACAGGTCCCAAATTCATAGGTGTTCGCGCTGCAGATCATAGCTATGTACTTCCCCTCAGGAGGCTAAACCTCAGTAGTGATTGACCAAAGGGTCCACCAACATATTCCTGGCTTGGATGCTGGACCGACTCCTCTCCAACGTTGACCAGCCCAGGCCTCTCAGATCGCTGACGAGCTGCTGGACCTCGTTATCCCTTCCTCAGTTCCTAGGACGCCCAGAGGCATAGGCCACATCCTTCCTTAAGTACCCCACCTACTGGAAGAGCGTCTTTGTTACGGACCCCCGTAGCAAATTTCTGCTTCTCTCACAGGTGAGCTAGACAGTTCCAATACCTCGTCACCTCTTGCCGCCCTTTAGAGTGAACGGCTTGACTCCGCCATCTTCACTCCCGTCTCTGACTGTATTCTCTTCCACTTCCAACCGACAAATGACGCCGTCTCTCTCGACTCTCGGCGTCCTACGTCACGGTTCCGCCTTTCGCTGAGTGGGGTTCTCTTCAGCTCAACATCATATTTCTTGATCTCCTCTGCCCATTTTCCTGAGTCACACCTTATTGGGCGGTCTTTTCCTTCCATTTCATTCTCCCTACACCGTGTAGGCTGGCACTTCTAGTCCCGATACTCCATCTGGTAGGTGTAACCTCAGGAGGGTTGGACAGCTCTTCATGCCCTTTGCTCTTCTCATTGTTATCCCTTCCTCAGTTCCTAGGACGCCCAGAGGCATAGGCTGCATCCTTCCTTAAGGACCCATCCTACTGGAGGAGCCATAAAAAACATGAAACAAGCCACCCACTCTCCTTCTCCCACCTGCTCTCTCTTTCTCTGCTTCTCCTCACTGCTGGTGACATATCTCCCAATACTCGGACCCCCCCTACCCCTTCCTACCACTCCCTATCTAATAAGAACTATCGCAATCTTTCCAACATAAAACCTGTTCCATTGACACCCTCACCTCTGCTCCCTCTCTCTGGAGCACTCTGGAATGCACTCTCTATCTGCAATAAGCTTCATGTGATCCATTACCTCTTTCTCTCTCGCTATCTTGCCTTCTTCGCCCTCACAGAAACATGGCTGACACCCTCTGACACCGCCTCCCCTACTGCGCTGTGTTACAGCGGCCTCCACTTCACCCACACTCCTCGCCCTGGCAACAGACACGGTGGAGGAGTGGGTATTCTCCTTTCTTCTAACTGCACCTTTAACCCAATCCTACCTCTTCCCTTCCTAATCCTCCCCTCTTTTGACATCCACTATGTCCGCATCTACTCTCCCTCCAAACTCCAAGTGGCCATCATATACCGACCTCCAGGCCCGACCATTGCCTTCATTGACCAATTCTCTACCTGGCTTCTTCACTTTCTTTCCACTGACATCCCTACTATCGTCATGGGTGACTTCAACAACCCCACTGATACCCTTCAGTCAGCAGCCTCCAAACTCCTGATCCTTACTTCATCCTTTGGACTTACTCAGTGGTCCTCCTCAGCCACCCACACAGATGAACATACATTAGACCTGGTCTTCACCTGCCTCTACTCTCTATCTAACTTCACTACCTCCACTCTCCCTCTATCCGACCACCATCTACTCACTTTCTCATCCCTGTCCTCCTCTCCAGTCACCCATGTCCAGCAACATGCGCACCCCCGCAGAAACCTCTCACACCTAGACACCCACACACTCTCTGATTCTTTTCTACCACTGGCATCCATATCCTCACTCCACGACACAGACACTGCCACTGCTTTCTACAATGCCACTCTCACATCAGCTCTTGACGCAGAGTGCGACGAATCAACAGACAACCCTGGCACAATAACACCACTAAAAAGCTCCGGCAAGTGTCCAGTGTTGCAGAGCAGCATTGGAAGAAAAGAAATTCGCAAGACAACTTCACTGCATTCAAATAGGCAACATTCGCTTTCAAATCTGCCCTCACCTCTGCTAAACAGGCCTACTTCACAACCCTCGTATCTTCTCTATCTTATAACCCCAAACAGTTATTCAAAACTTTTAACTCCCTCCTTCCACCCACCACTGCCCCCTCCGACCTCCCTCATCTCTGCTGAGGACTTTGCCACACACTTCAAAAATAAGATCAACCAAACAAGGCAAGTCTTCATTGTTCAACCACCACAGCCCTTTTGTATACCAGACCAACGCCCAAACCCCATAACCTCCCTCTCCAACATTACCGAAGGGGAGCTTAATTGTCTTCTCTACAAATCTCATCTCACCACCTGTGCACTCCACCCCATCCCATCCCATCTCCTCCCCAACCTCACCACCACTATTATCCCATCCCTAACCCACCTCTTCAACCTATCACTAACTTCAGGTACCTTCTCTTCTGCTTTCAAACATTCCACAATCACGACTATCCTTAAAAAGCCAACCCTCGACCCAACCGCTATGTCCAGCTATCGCTCAATATCGCTGCTCCCATTCGTTTCCAAACTCCTGGGGCAGCACGTCCACGCTGAACTTTCCTCCCACCCCTCATCTAACTTGCTCTTTGACACTCTACAATCTGGTTTCTGCCCCATCACTCCACTGAGACTGCCCTGACCAAAATTACTAATGACCTACTTACAGCTAAAGCTAACGGACAATACTCTATACTCCTGCTTCTAGACCTGTTCTCAGCTTTCAACACAGTTGACCACTGCCTCCTACTACAGACAGATCCTCTCCTCCTTTGGCATCAAAGACCTCGCCCTATCCTGGATCTCCTCATACCTTTCCAACCGCACATTCAGTGTCTCCCACTCCCACACTACCTCCTCATCCCACCCTCTCTCTGTTGGAGTCCCCCAAGGCTCTGTTCTAGGACCCATACTCTTTTCAATCTATACACTTGGCCTGGGACAATTCATAAAGTCCCACGGATTCCACTATCACCTTTATGCTGATGACACTCAGATCTACCTCTCTGGCCCAGACGTCACCTCTCTGCTGTCCAGAATCCGGGAGTGTCTATCAGCCATATCCTTCTTCTTCTCCTCTCGCTTCCTCAAACTCAATGTGGACAAATCTGAACTCATCATCTTTCCCCCTTCTCACAGATCTTCCTTATCTATCTATCTATCTATCTATCTATCTATCTATCTATCTATCTATCTATCTATCTATCTATCTATCTATCACAATTAACGACATCACGCTTTCCCCCATACCGGAAGTCCACTGCCTCAGACTCTGTCCTGTCCTTCAAACCGCACATCCAAACTCTTTCTACCTCCTGTCGCCTCCAGCTCAAAAATATTCCCAGAATCCGTCCTTTCCTCAGCCCTCAATCTACTAAAATGCTTGTGCACGCCCTCATCATCTCCCGCCTTGATTACTGCAACATCCTTTTCTGTTGCCTCCCTGCTAACTCCCTTCCACCTCTCCAGTCCATCATTAACTCTGCTGCCCGACTAATTCATCTCTCTCCTCGCTACTCCTCTGCTTCTCCCCTCTGCAAATCTCTTCACTGGCTCCCATTCCCTCATCGTATCCACTTCAAATTACTAACACTGACCTGCAAGGCAATCTATAACCTGTCTCCTCCATATATCTCTGAACTAAACTCCCAATATCTTCCCTCATGCAATCTCCGATCCTCCCAAGACCTCCTTCTCTCCTCCACACTTATTCGTTCCTCACCCAACCGCCTCCAAGACTTCTCACGGATAACCCCTATCCTCTGGAATTCTTTGCCCTCAACACGTCTGACTATCAACCACATTTGGATCCTTCAGTCGGAACCTGAAAACCCACCTCTTCAGGAAAGCTTACAGCCTGCAATGACCCCGCTACTGCCTCACCACTACCAGAGCTACCGCCTCAACCAACACCGGAACTGCCGCAACCCCCAACCTACTTTCTCCTTCTCCACCATCCTATAGAATGTAAGCCCGAAAGGGCCGGGTCCTCTCCCCTCTGTATCAGTCTGTGATTGTTAGTTTACTGTAAGTGATATCTGTAATTTGTATATAACCCCTTCTCATGTACAGCACCATGGAATCAATGGTGCTATAGAAATAATAATAATAATTGTTCTAAGCCACCAATTTGTGTTTGGCGTCATTTCACACTGGGTAAAGACTCCCCATTGCTCAAGTCTTCCCCACATCACTCTGCCCTTCCGGCTGACTCGATCCTGCCAACTACGCCAAATGCAACGTGGTGCGGGGAGGTAGCCATGGACGAGGTTTTCATCTTTTATGCCCTGGGCGGAAACAGCGCTCAAATGGAATGGAAGCAGCATGGGGAAGACGCCTACAGTCATGTCTGACTCCCAGGTTGCTGCTGGGAACTAAAAAAATGCTCCCACTCATTTTTGATAACCAGCCAAGGTAAAGCAGACAGCTGGGGGATTATATTGAGACTGGGAAGGTCCATGGTTATTGGCCCCTTCCCAGCCTAAAAATACAATCCCACCGCTGTGTAATGTATGTAGTACAGTTCATATAGCGTCTTGTGCTTGGGTGCGATGAAAACACAGGAGTCACAGGTTTGATATAGAAAAGTCCTGTATTACTTCATACAAGTTGGCAGAAATAGTCACACAGTTTGCAGACACAGAAACAGGAGACACAGCAGGCCAGAGTAATCCAAGCTCAGCAATCACTCTCCAATACAGATTCAGGATCTTCTTCTCTGTTACCGTAAGTCCATGCAAACGTGGGTCTTTCAAAGAGCAGGGTTCAGAGTCCACAAGTGCTTCAGAGTTCCTCAGTAGGAATAGCTGGAGTACAAGGTCCAAGGCTTACAGGAGTCAAGTCAAGTCACAGGTTCACTGCAGGCTAGATTCTGAAGCACTGATTGCTCAGCTGTGGCTGCTTAAGAAGCAAAGGAGAGAATCAGGGCGGGAACATGCAAGCTGGAAACTCCATTTTGACTGAGGGCAAGATAGCTGCAGCAAGACAGAAAGTAAAATGGCTGACGAACAAACTGAGTTTCAGGAATATATACATAGAACCTTACATTACTCCCCCCTTAAGGACAACCTCCGGATGACCTCAGACCAGGCTTGTGTGGGTACCTCTGATGAAACTGACGGAGCAAGCGAGGAGCATTAACGTTATTGACCGGTTCCCATGAGTTGTCCTCCACTGGGTAGCCCTGCCATTTAATCAGATATTGTAACTGATTTCTATACAACCTGGAATCTAAAATCCTTTCCACCACAAATTCTTCCTGACCATCGACTAGCACTGGGTCAGGGCAAGGAGAGGAACGTCCAGGAAACGTATTGGGTGTCGCAGCCTTTAGTAGGGATACATGAAAGACAGGGTGGATTCTCATAGTTCTGGGCAGTTGAAGACGACAAGCAACGGCACTTATAATTTTACTGATTTTATAGGGTCCAATGTACTTATGTCCCAACTTAGACGATGGAATCCTTAACTTAAGATTTCTGGTTGACAGCCAGACCAAGTCTCCTACCTTGAAAGCTGGTGCAGGTTTACGAAATTTATCTGCTGCTTTCTTGTACCTTTCTTGAGCCGATTCCAGATTTTCCTTTAGAAGATCCATATTCTTCTGTAAAGACGTGATTCTTTCAGCCACTGCTGGTAAAGGCGTTTCTATGGGAAATCGTGGTAGAATGTTAGGATGATAACCTAGATTAGAGTAAAAAGGAGACTGTTTAGTGGAGGCACTCTGAGAGTTGTTATACGAGAACTCAGCTAATGGAAGTAGATCCACCCAATCATCCTGTAGGTGGCAGATAAAGCAGCGGAGATACTGCTCCAGGGTTTGATTGGTTCGTTCGGTCTGTCCATTAGTCTGGGGATGAAAAGCAGAAGAAAGGTTTACTTTAATGTCCAATGCTGCACAGAAATTTTGCCAAAACCTAGAAGTGAATTGCACCCCTCGATCCGAAATAACCTCATCCGGTACTCCATGTAAGCGAAACACATCTTTAATCATCAAATCTGATGTCTGTTTTGCAGTGGGTAAGCCGACACAAGGGATAAAATGAGCTGCCTTTGTTAGACGGTCAACCACCACTAGAATGGTGTTCTTCCCCTGAGAGGTTGGTAACTCTACAATGAAGTCCATAGAAATGGATCCCCACGGGCGGGACGGGGTGGGAAGAGGCTGTAACAGACCAGTTGGTGAGGAGCGAGGTGTTTTGCATCTTGCACAGACCTCACATGAAGTGACATAATTCAAAACATCCTTCCTGCAAGTGGGCCACCAAAAGAAACGAGAAAGAAATTCCTGTGTCTTTAGAATTCCTCTATGCCCAGCTATCTTGGAATCGTGAATGAGTTGCAATACTCTTAATCTGACTGTTTCAGGAATATACAGACGTTGTCCCTGAATCCACACACCATTCTTAAAGACAAGACTTACGTCCCTTGGGGGTTGTGCCAAAAAGGAATCCGCATGGTATGCTTCCTTGATGTCCTTAAGTAGGTCTTGATTATGAATTACTCCTAGGAATCTAGAGTCAGGAAGAATAGTCTTAGGAGGAGTAATTGGACGTGTCTCTGCTGAGTAAATCCTAGAGAGTGCATCAGCCTTTCCATTGCGCGATCCTGGTCTATAAGAGATGATAAAATTAAATTGGTTTAAGAAAAGATTCCAGCGAGCCTGGCGAGGAGTCAGGCACTTAGCCGACCTGATAAACTCAAGGTTACGATGGTCTGTCAGGACGACTATTTGCTGTGCAGCTCCCTGAAGAAGGTGTCTCCATTCTTTGAAGGCGGCAATAATGGCCAACAACTCTCTATTGCCCACATCGTAGTTCCTCTCAGCCGAAGACAACTGCTGGGAAAAGAAGGCACAGGGATGCAAGACATTCTTCTCACCTGTTCTCTGAGAGAGTATAGCTCCAACGGCACAGTCTGAAGCATCCACCTCTATTATGAAGGCAAGCTCGGGGTTGGGATGTACTAGGATAGGTGCAGTGGTAAATTTATCTTTTAGACGGGAAAATGCTTCCTGGGCTTGGGGAGTCCAGGAAAACCTAGACTCTTTCCGGGTAAGTTGAGTGATAGGTGACACTACCTCAGAGAAATTTCTAATGAAACGTCTATAGAAGTTGGCAAACCCGATGAAGCGCTGTACCTCCTTCACATTTCTAGGACTTGGCCAATCCTTGATGGCTTGGGTTTTGCTTCCATCCATACTAATTCCTTGTGTAGACAGTACATACCCCAGAAATTGAATTTCGGTCCTATGGAATTCACACTTTTCAAGTTTGATGTAAAGATGATTTTGTCTTAGACGTTCCAAGACCATTCTCACATGTCCATGATGTTCCTCTGTGGAGTTAGAAAAAATTAGAATATCATCCAAATAAATTACCACGAATGTATCTAGGAGATCCCTGAAGATGTCATTCACCAAGTGTTGGAAAGTGGCTGGGGCGGTACTCAGACCAAAAGGCATAACTAGATATTCAAAGTGTCCATAGCGTGACCTGAATGCAGTCTTCCATTCATCCCCAGGTCTAATACGGACTAAGTTATAGGCCCCACGAAGATCTAGTTTAGAAAAAATTTTGGCATGTCGCACTCTCTCCAATAACTCAGGGATTAAAGGCAATGGATAACGGTTTCTAATAGTAACCTTATTGAGTTCCCTATAGTCTACGCATGGTCTCAGAGATCCATCTTTCTTCTTTACAAAGAAGATGGGTGCACCTGCAGGAGATGAAGAGGGGCGTATGAAGCCCTTGGCTAGATTTTCATCTATGTAATCCTTTAAAGCCTTTAGCTCGGGCCCGCCAGGGGGTAGATCTTACCAAAAGGTATCTCTGCTCCAGGCAATAATTCAATTGGACAATCATATGGACGGTGAGGAGGAAGCTGGTCAGCGTTCTTCTTGTCACATAAATCCACATAGTCCTGGTATACAGCTGGTAGTTCAGGGACTGACATGATTCCTTTAGGAACAGAGCAAGCTGAAACTTTTGGACTCATCTGTTTCTCTGGAAAGTGTAATTCCTTGGTCTCCCAGTTAATGGTAGGATTCTGAGCCTGCAGCCATGGTAGCCCTAGAATAATGGGAAAGTGGGGAGAAGAGATAAGCATAAAGGACAGTTTCTCTTGATGATCTTTACCCATAAGAACCCTCAAAGGCTCTGTTTCCTGATCCACTGGTCCAGAGGTCAGCAGGGAGCCATCCACAGTTTCCATCTGTACTGGAGTAGCCTTCTTCACTGAACGTATTCCCTGTTTCAGAGCAAAGGAGACATCCATAAAATTTCCACTTGCCCCTGAGTCGATCATAGCAGAGCTAGACACCCAAGCTGAGTCAACCCAGAGTTTGATGGAAAGAAAGCAATGAGAATTGTTTTTCTTACAACTCAGCTGGGACACCGCTGAGGAAACTTGAAAAATGGCAGCGTTTACACAGTCAACGTCCTCAGAGGTAACGGAGTTTAAGTCCGAGAAATCAAGATCTGTTGCTGCAGATCTCTCTGGAGCCTGAGGCTCGGACCTGACAGATCCCCTCTCGCAACACTCACAATAAATGAGTGCTGCAGTAGTCTTACGAGAACGGCTGGGGCAGTTTATAATGAAGTGCCCTGACTTACCACAATAGAAACATAGATTCTCCTTAAAACGATGTTCCTTGCGTGCATCACTAACCCGTCGTTGTAAAGAGTCTACCTGCATGGGTTCAGGTTCAGGTTCCCGTGTAATCCTACTCAAAGGTTCCTTAGCTGGAGAGGAAGGTAGGAAAAGGTTAGTACGATTGCTTTCGAACCATCTCTCTTGCCTGGTTCAGTCAGACGAGTATCAATACGGATGCAGTAGTTAATAAAGTCACCTAACGCAGTGGGAGGGTCGGCACGAGCAAGTTCATCCTTAATCAGTGGAGATAACCCCTTTCGAAAAATAGATTTTTTGGCGGAACTGTCCCAGGTGGTATCAAGGGCCCATCTCCTGAAATCCAAGGCATATTCAGCTACCGAGTGCTTACCTTGGCGCAAAGCTAACATGGCTGCTTCAGCTGTTGCACCTCGATTGGGGTCATCAAACACCTGCCCCATGGCTGAAATAAAATCATCAAGGTGATTCAAACAATCATCCTCAGTCTCAATCAGAGGGTTTGCCCACATTAAAGCCTTGTTGGTAAGCAACATAATTATAGTAAGCACCTTAGATCGTTCAGTGGGAAATTGTGAAGCATGTGCAGAAAAAAAAAGATTGCATTGATTAATAAATCCCCTGAATTTCTCACGTTCACCGCCAAAACGAAAAGGGGGCAACTTGGGAATCCCAGCACTCGGGGCTACGGCAGGAGCCTGGACTCGCCCCTCTAGAACCTCAATCCTGGCTCGCAAATCCTGGGTAGTCTGTCCAACCACTTGCAAATTGTGATTATTGAGGTCCTGTAGATTTGTAAAACGGGTCTTTATATTCTGCAAATCTGCAAGGATATTATCAGTCACTCCGCAAAGTTCCTTTATGCGGGCCTCCATTTTCCAGATCTTTTAAGACAGGATTACTGGAAGAAGAGGAGAGAAAAAAAAAACAATAGTGTTCACCTGTGGCAACACTGCAGAGAGAAAAAAAAATTAAGGGAACTGCTCACTGGAATGGTTGTGAGAAGTCACAACCACTATCATCACAGAAAGTTTCAACCAGACATCTGATATCCAGAGTTACAGCAGACAAAAAAGAGAAAAGAAAGGAGAAAAAAAAAAAACAATAGTGTTTACCTGTGGTAACACTGCAAAAAGAAAAAACTTAAGGGAATTGCTCACCTGGAATGGTTGTGAGAAGTCACAACCACTGTCATCACAGAAAGTACAACCGGACGTCTGATATCCACAGTACAGCAGACACAGCCTTCCAGACCAGCAGACACTAACGTTTTGGCTTCAGAATCTTGTAATGTATGTAGTACAGTTCATATAGCGTCTTGTGCTTGGGTGCGATGAAAACACAGGAGTCACAGGTTTGATATAGAAAAGTCCTGTATTACTTCATACAAGTTGGCAGAAATAGTCACACAGTTTGCAGACACAGAAACAGGAGACACAGCAGGCCAGAGTAATCCAAGCTCAGCAATCACTCTCCAATACAGATTCAGGATCTTCTTCTCTGTTACCGTAAGTCCATGCAAACGTGGGTCTTTCAAAGAGCAGGGTTCAGAGTCCACAAGTGCTTCAGAGTTCCTCAGTAGGAATAGCTGGAGTACAAGGTCCAAGGCTTACAGGAGTCAAGTCACAGGTTCACTGCAGGCTAGATTCTGAAGCACTGATTGCTCAGCTGTGGCTGCTTAAGAAGCAAAGGAGAGAATCAGGGCGGGAACATGCAAGCTGGAAACTCCATTTTGACTGAGGGCAAGATAGCTGCAGCAAGACAGAAAGTAAAATGGCTGACGAACAAACTGAGTTTCAGGAATATATACATAGAACCTTACACACAGATTAAAAACAGACGAATAACTTATCTGAAAGATGCAGGACTAAGCAGGGAGCAAGCAGACATCCAGAAGGCTCAGAAAGAAAACCAAATCACCGACAACAACTAAGGAAGGCTGCTCACTTAAATCTCTCCAGTCTGTAACACCTGACCTCCAATCATCCTCTTCAGGTGATTGACTTCTGTCAGCAAGACCAGCTCCATTACCAACAGCAACCACCAGAGGGAGCCCAAACTCAGAAGCCAGATCAAAAGTGTTCACAACAGTTTGCCCCTTTAGCACAGACCACAATTCATGATGCACAGATACAGCAGAGAAATATACAGGTGCATCTCACAAAATTAGAATATCTTCAAAAACTGAATTTATTTCAGCTCTTCAATACAAAAAGTGACTCTCATATATTCTATAGAGTCATTACATGCAGAGTGATCTATTTCACGTGTTTATTTCTGTTAATGTTGATGATTATGGCTTACAGTCAATGAAAACCCAAAAGTCATTATCTCAGTAAATTAGAATACTTTATAACACCAGCTGGAAAAATTATTGTAAAATCCAAAATGTTGTCCTACTGAAATGTATGATCAGTAAATGCTCTCAATACTTGGTCGCGGGTCCTTTTGCATTAATTACTGCATCAATGCAGCGTGGCATGGAGGCAATCAGCCTGTGGCACTGCTGAGGGGTTATGGAAGCCCAGGTTGCTTTGATAGCAGCCTTCAGCTCGTCTGCATTGTTGGGTCTGGTGTCTCTCATCTTCCTCTTGACAATACTCCATAGATTCTCTATGGGTTTAAGGTCAGGCGAGTTTGCTACCAATCAAGCACAGTGATACTCTTGTTTTTACACCAGGTATTGGTACTTTTGGCAGTGTGGACAGGGGCCAAGTCCTGCTGGAGAATGACATTTCCATCTCCAAAAAGCTTGTCGGCAGAGGGAAGCATGAAGTGCTCTAAAATGTCCTGGTAGATGGCTGCGCTGACTTTGGTCTTGATAAAACACAGTGGACCTACACCAGCAGATGACATGGCTCCCCAAACCATCACTGATTGTGGAGACTTCACACTAGACCTCCAGCAGCTTGGATTGTGGCCTCTCCACTCTTCCTCCAGACTCTGGGACCTTGATTTCCAAATGAAATGTAAAATTTAGAGATGAGCGACTTTGCTTCCAGGAGGGTCGAGTCGGGTTTCGCACCACCCGACTTTTCCAAAAGTCAAGTCGAACGAAAGCGGCCAACTAACGGAAAAAGTCAAAGGTCCGACTGAAACTCGACCAAAACCCAATGCAAGTTAATGGGAAGCAAAGTCGGCAGGGAGTGGAGGACAGTAGACACACCTACAGTGCCCATTTCAATGCCAACGACATCAATTCTTATTACTTAAGCTTGTCAACCTTAATTTACTTTATAATAATAGTAACGCATTGAAAACTGGGGGTTATTTGGCTAAAGTTGGGGGGGGCAGGGCTGGCTCCAGGTTTTCGTGGGCCCCGGGCGAAAGAATCTCAGTGGGCCCCTTTAACACATACCACAATTCATGATGCTCCGATACAGCCGAGAAATATAGGTATAGTACAATGCCAAATACTTCACTTCTTACATTACATGAGTGATATCTATTGTAAATTCTACAATAGCTCAAAAACCGGACAGTATAGTCCTCCATACAGTATTATGGGCACCACATAGTGCGCCATACAGAATAATGAGCCCCATATATTGCTCCATACAGAATAATGAGCCACATATATTGCTCCATACAGTATAATGGGCCAATATAATGCTTCATACAGTATAATGAGCCACATATATTGCTCCATACAAAATAATGAGCCCCATATATTGCTCCATACATAATTGGTCCCATATAATGTTCCATACAGTATATGATGAGCTCCACATAATGTTCCAGTATATGATGGTCCCCATATAATGTGCCATACAGTGTAGGACGGTCCCCATAGAGTATAATGAGCCCCACATATTGCTCCATACAGTATAATGAGTCGCATATAAAGCGCCATACAGTATATGATGGGCCCCATATATTGCTCCATACAGAATGGGCTCCATATAATGCTCCATACAGAATAGGCCCCATATGTGCCCATATGATGCTCCATATATAAAGGGCCCTATATGATGCGCCATAAATAATGAACCCCATATGATGCTCTAGTATATGATGGGCCCCCATATATGATGCTCCAGTGTATGATGAGCCCCATATAATGCTCCAAAAAAATGGTCCCCATATACTGTATAATGCTCCATGTATAATGGGCTCCATGTGATGCTCCATATATAATGTGCCCCATATGATGCGCCGTATATAATGGGCCCATATGATGCTCCAGTATATGATGTGCCCCATGGATGATGCTTGTTGTGAATGTGTTAGAAATGAATTCTGAGCAGAAGCTCCCTCTGGTGGTTACAAACAGTACTGAACTATCCAATGAAGATTGTGAAGATTGGCGATCAGGTGTTACTGACTGGTCTTATATAAGGGAGGTTCCCTCCCATCAGGGTTGCCGGTGATCAATTGTTCTGGTCTCATCTTTGATTCCTGTTCACTTTGTAGCTTGCTGTTTCGTGCCTGCATCTTCTTCTAACAGATAAGACATTTTCTTCTTTTAGTTTTTTGTGCTTGTTTTTTGCATTTTGTCCTGCACTTCTGTGGGGGGTCTGCCTGGTCCCCTCCGGGGGCTTGTGCTCCTCTCAGTTTAGTTCAGCCACTGTTGTTTGTTCATTTGCCTTTTTCAGTTTTTTCAGTGGCTGCTGTTTAGTTTTGTTACACCAGAGAACTAATTTAGGTGGTAGAGGTCGTGTGATCTCAGGTGTTTTTGTAATTAGTAGTGTTGATACTTTTCAGGGTTTTTTGGGATTGCAGTAAGTGTTCTTCCTATCCTTTTCTATTTAGGAAGTTTGGGCCCCAACGTTTGCTCATACTATTTTCAGTCTGTGTCTGTATTTTCCTCTTGTCTAACCGCCATTACATGTTTGGGGGCTTTCTATGTTCTTTGGGGATCTGCTCCGGGGCAGATAGTTTTCCTCTTTCTGTCTTTAGGTGTAGTTAGCTTCTCAGGCTGTGACGAGGTGTCTAGGACCAACGTAGGTACGCTCCACGGCTGCCTTTAGTTGTGGTGGTTAGTCAGGGTACTGCAATCCCATAGATTCCAACCTCTCTGGTGTATTTCCTTTTTTGCCTGCTCTCCTCAGCTACCAAATCATAACAGTATCACCGGCCCAAAAACTGATATTTGTATGGTACTCACAGAAGGGAAAAATAGTGTTAAAGAAAGAAGATTGTCAGAGATTTTTTTTTTTTTTCCTCTGTTTCTCTGAATGCTGAGGATTTTTTTTTCTCTCAATGGAGTTTGCACAGTTGTCTGGCCGTGTGGATCAGCTTGCCACTGAAGTTCGG
>JARQOD010006429.1:0-42949 GCA_033576555.1 Oophaga sylvatica | reverse complement strand
ACCCTGATTGACCCTGGGCTCCAACACTGCCAGTTGCTGCTCAGAAGTGCCATCTGCACAGAGTAAAACACTGGCTCCTGTGTTAGTGGCGTTCAGTAATGTCAGCTGCTCCCCTGCTGTGTGTCCGGCAATGTCTCCTTCTCCCTCCACATTCAAACAACATAAGATTTTAAACTTGCTCCAATTAGGCCTCTGGCTACATACACTCTGTTTCTACTATAATCCCTGGGCTCCAACACCGCCAGTTGCTGCTCAGAAGTGCCGTCTGCACAGTCAACATATTCAACAGTGTTATTGTGTTACAGTAATGTCAGCTGATCCCCAGCTGTGTGTCGGCAATTTCTACTGCTCTGTCCACACTCACACAACTACAGATTTTAAACTTGCTCCAATTAGGCCTCTGGCTACACCCTGATAGACCCTGGGCTCCAACACTGCCAGTTGCTGCTCAGAAGTGCCGTCTGCACAGAGAAAAACACTAGCTCCTGTGTTAGTGGGGGTTCAGTAATGTCAGGTGCTCCCCTGCTGTGTTTCTGGCAATTTCTCCTGCTCTGTCCACATTTACACAACTACAGATTTTAAACTTGCTCCAATTTGCCCTCTGGCTACACTGTTTCTACTGTAATCCCTGGGCTCCAACACCACCAGTTGCTGCTCAGAAGTGTCTTTGGCACGGGTACTCCCTCCTTCCCAGCCTGGTTCCAGCACGCCAGCTGTGTCCGGATATTGTCAACATCACTTTGCCTCCAATACGTTGTCCTGTCGTGTTACGGTCGGGTTAGCCGACTCTATGGTGCCTGCAGTTTAGGTGTTTCCTAATTGGGCTGCGGGATCTGGCAATAAAGTCTGTTTCCGTAGTGCCAAAAGGACAAGCACCCCCTGTAGGACTGTGGGTTTCGGTAACTGCGGCCGGCTCGCGGCCTTGCAACTTTGTTTTTAATGGGTACCTTCTGATACCCATCCGGGTTCCAGTACCGTCAACTGGTTCTCGGCAGTGCCTTTGGCTTAGGTGACTCCATCTCGGTATCCAAATTCCAGCAACATCTGCTGGTCCTTGGTAGTGCTTTCTAGCACAGGTACCTCCTGCTTAGTAACCGGGTTCCAGTACCGTCAGCTGGTCCTCAGTAGTGCCATTGGCTCTTGTTCCTTCTGCTGCCCCTCCGGGTTCCAGCACCGTCAGCTGGTCCTCGGTAGTTCCATTTGCTCTTGTAGTTTCTGCTACCCATCCATGTTCCAGTACCATCAGCTGATTCTCGTCAGTGCCTTTGGCTTAGGTGCCTCCATCTCGGTATCCGAGTTCCAGCAACGTATGCTGGTCATTGGTAGTGCTTTCTAGCACAGGTACCTCCTGCTTAGTAACCAGGTTCCAGTACCGTCAGCTGGTCCTCGGTAGTGCCATTGTCTCTTGTTCCTTCTGCTGCCCCTCCGGGTTCCAGCACCGTCAGCTGGTCCTCGGTAGTTCCATTGGCTCTTGTAGCTTCTGCTACCCATCCGGGTTCCAGTACTGTCAGCTGGTTCTCTCAGTAGCCTTTGGCTTAGGTGCCTCCATCTCGGTATCCGAGTTCCAGCAACGTCTGCTGGTCCTTAGTAGTACTTTCTAGCACAGGTACCTCCTGCTTAGTAACCTGGTTCCAGTACCGTCATCTGGTCCTCGGTAGTGCCATTGGCTCTTGTTCCTTCTTCTGCCCCTCCGGGTTCCAGCACCATTAGCTGGTCCTCGGTAGTTCCATTGGCTCTTGTAGCTTCTGCTACCCATCCGGGTTCCAGTACCGTCAACTGGTTCTCGGCAGTGCTTAGGCTTAGGTGCCTCCATCTCGGTATCTGAGTTCCAGCAACGTCTGCTGGTCCTTGGTAGTGCTTTCTAGCACAGGTACCTCCTGCTTAGTAACCGGGTTTCAGTACCGTCAGCTGGTCCTCGGTAATGCCATTGGCTCTTGTTCCTTCTGCTGCCCCTCCGGGTTACAGCACCATCAGCTGATCCTCAGTAGTTCCATTGGCTCTTGTAGCTTCTGCTACCCATCCGGGTTCCAGTAACGTCAACTGGTTCTCGGCAGTGCCTTTGGCTTAGGTGCCTCCATCTCGGTATCCGAGTTCCAGCAAAGTCTGCTGGTCCTTGGTAGTGCTTTCTAGCACAGATACCTCCTGCTTAGTAACTGTGTCCCAGTAACCGTCAGCTGGTCCTCGGTAGTGCCATTGTTCCTTGTTCCTTCTGCTACCCATCCGGTTACCAGTACAGTCAGCTGGTTCTCGGCAGTTCCTCAGCCTTCTTGTACCTTCTGTTACATTTCCAAGTTCAAGCTTTTTGAAATGGTTTTTGATAATCACTCTGGATCTCCCTGACGACGACCCTGAAGACGACGACCCTGAAGATGACGACCCTGAAGACCACCCCGAAGAAGACGACGTCCCCCAAGACAATGACCCTGAAAACGACGACCTTGAAGACCACCCCTCAAGAAGACGACGACCCCAAAGATGATGACCATGAAGACGACAAGCCTGAAGACCACCCCAAAGAAGACCAAATGATGACCCAGAAGAAGTTGACCAAGAGGACAAAGAACATGAAAACAACCACCAAGATACAGAACAACAAGAGACAGATGACCAAGAAGCAGAAGAACAAAAAGCAGAACAACATTAAGCATAAGACAAAAATCAGAGCAAAATATATGATCTAAATTGTAAGCAGAAGAAGACTAAGCAGTGTATGGGGGTGAGTCCGTTCCTCCTCGTGGTGCCCCTGGAAAATGCCTGCTGCTGCAGGACAAACTGAACGTGGACAAATCTTGTTGTAAATCTTTTGTGACAGGCAAAACGGAAGGTGTAATCTTCAAACTTTTATAGATAACAACTACAGGAATGCCTGTCACAAATAAGAATATGATGAAGATGAATAGGAAGAAGATGAAGAAGTAGAATATGAAGAAGAATAATAGTTGAATAAGAAGAATATGAAGAATGTAAAAAAAAGAATAATAGGAAGAAGGTGAAAAAGAAGAAGATAAATAAGATGAAGAAGAAGTTGATGAAAAAGATGCTGCTGCTGAGGATCATGAGGGAGAAAGTGTGGGAGAAGTAAAAAAGAAGGTCAAGAGCATGGAAGTAGAGAAACATACATATCTGACAAAATATAAAAAAGGTTAACATAGTCAATATCTTTGTAACGTCTTAAAAAAATGTATTCCTGCTATTCCATTTGATTGGGCTAAACCTCTATGCCTTTAATGTCTCCTCCACTTCCCCCAATACATTCTACATTATTCTTAGTTGTTTTCCTTCATGTAGAATTAACCTACAAGGAAAGAAAGGGTTTATTTTAATTCCGATATTTCTGTATCATTGACTTGCATTGGTTTCCGGTATCGGAATCGGCGATATCCGATACTTTTTGGGTATCGGTCCGATCCAATCCGATCCGATATTTCCCGATATCGGAAAGTATCGCTCAACACTAATAACAACATCTTTTATTGGATGGGCTACTCAACTCCTTTTCTTTGGCAGCAGCATAGCGGTAAACGTTGTAGAGGAGGGCCAGAAAGAGTATGTTCTCCAGTTGATGGCAAGCGCTGCAACAAGTGTCCTCTCCTCCTCTTCCTACACCTTAACATCACACACAGTAAAATCCTCAGAGGTGACACCCCAATTACCCTTGTTTCCCCCTTTGTCACAACTCTACAACTGACTGGTTGTGCCACAGATAGGCGAGTCTGCAGAATTGCTCACGCATTCTTTTCCATGGGCATCAGAGGTCTGCTCAAAAGATTCGCAGGATCAAGAGGAGGAAAGAAACAGCTCCGATGTCCAAATTTTTTTTAGTTGGATCTGAGGCCAGATGAAGCAGGGTCCGAGAAGAATCCAGACCCTCATCACCAGACGTTAAATCCCGGGGGTTGAGGTAATGAGACTGAGATATCAGAGGCGTTTGCTGACTGTAATGTGGTGTCAGGGCAGGAAGAGGAGGAGGGTGACTCTCAGAGTGAGGAGTGGGAGAATAGAGAGGATGAAGATGAGGTAGATCCATCTTGGTGTGAACCCAGAGTCATGCAGCTGAGTAGCTCAGCAGAGGTGGTTACATAGTTACATCGTTATTAAGGTTGAAGGAAGACTTTAAGTCCGTCTAGTTCAACCCATATCCTATCCTAATCTGCCCTAACATGTTTATCCAGAGGAAGGTAAAAAAAAAAAACCCATGTGACAACAGTAAGCTTCACATTGGGGAAAAAAATTCCTTCCCGACTTCACATATGGCAATCAGACTAGCTCCCTGGATCAACGCAATATCTAGTAAATTAGTATATATAACCTGTAATATTATACTTTTCAAGAAAGGCATCCAGTCCCTTCTTAAATTTTAGTAGGGAATCACTCATTACTAGAGTTGAGCATTCCGATACCGCAAGTATCGGGTATTGGCCGATATTCGCTGTATCGGAATTCCGATACTTAGTTCCGATATTTTTCATATATCGTTTACCGGAATCTGAAGTTCCCATAATTCCTTGAGAGGCAATGTGATTTTAGACAGCCAATGAGGAATCCTACGAAGTGTGGGCACATCCTGTAATGCTGCGGTCATGTTAACTAATGGCATGGCTGTGATTGGATGCTGAAATGATGTCAGAATGCACTATAAAAGGCGCCGCCGCCATTTTAGCGTCACTGTGCTGTGAATTCAGTTAGGGACAGAACGCTGCTCTGCTGACTCTGAGGGACAGTTACAGATAGCGTTTTTGTGAATTGCTGTGTAGGCAGGCTATTTGAGAAACCGCTCTGTAAATCATCCTTTTCCCTTGCAGTGTTGTTTTCACAGCTCTGTGCAAGGTGTGTGTGTGAGTGCAGGTGACGCTGCAGTTTGCTCTGCATCCAACGCTGTTTGTAGTCATCTGCACGTGTCACTCACTGACTCTTTTTTTTTTTATTTTGTGGAATTGGTGCTGCTCCATTCAATTGAAATTAACAGTGATCTATTAGTGTGACGTGCTTCCATCCGTATCCAATACATTGGTTGCAAACACTATAGAAGTACACAAAGGAGCCTTTCACAGCTAGTGAACAGTTGTGTGCAGTGTTCACTGTAGTCTGAGGTTTTCATTTTTGGAGTGCAGATCACGCTCCAGTTAGTTCTTCAACCACTGCTGGTTGTAGTCTGCTGAGCGTGTGTCACTGCCTCATCCTTGACATTTTTCTCTAATTGGTGCTGCTCCATTCTATTTCAAATAACTCAAATCTATTAGTGTGACGCGCTTCCATCCGTATACAATACATTGGTTGCAAACACTATAGAAGTACACAAAGGAGCCTTTCACAGCTAGTGAACAGTTGTGTGCAGTGTTCACTGTAGTCTGAGGTTTTTATTTTTGGAGTGCAGATCACGCTCCAGTTAGTTCTTCAACCACTGCTGGTTGTAGTCTGCTGAGCGTGTGTCACTGCCTCATCCTTGACATTTTTCTCTAATTGGTGCTGCTCCATTCTATTTCAAATAACTCAAATCTATTAGTGTGATGCGCTTCCATCCGTATACAATACATTGGTTGCAAACACTATAGAAGTACACAAAGGAGCTTTCACAGCTAGTGAACAGTTGTGTGCAGTGTTCACTGTAGTCTGAGGTTTTCTATTTTTGAGTGCAGATCATGCTCCAGTTAGTTCTTCAACCACTGCTGGTTGTAGTCTGCTGAGCGTGTGTCACTGCCTCATCCTTGACATTTTTCTCTAATTGGTGCTGCTCCATTCTATTTCAAATAATTCAAATCTATTAGTGTGACGCGCTTCCATCCGTATACAATACATTGGTTGCAAACACTATAGAAGTACACAAAGGAGCATTTCACAGCTAGTGAACAGTTGTGTGCAGTGTTCACTGTAGTCTGAGGTTTTTATTTTTGGAGTGCAGATCACGCTCCAGTTAGTTCTTCAACCACTTCTGGTTGTAGTCTGCTGAGCGTGTGTCACTGCCTCATCCTTGACATTTTTCTCTAATTGGTGCTGCTCCATTCTATTTCAAATAACTCAAATCTATTAGTGTGACGCGCTTCCATCCGTATACAATACATTGGTTGCAAACACTATAGAAGTACACAAAGAAGCCTTTCACAGCTAGTGAACAGTTGTGTGCAGGGTTCACTGTAGTCTGAGGTTTTCATTTTTTGAGTGCAGATAACGCTCCAGTTAGTTCTTCAACCACTGCTGGTTGTAGTCTGCTGAGCGTGTGTCACTGCCTCATCCTTGACATTTTTCTCAATCGGTGCTGCTCCATTCTATTTCAAATAACTCAAATCTATTAGTGTGACGCGCTTCCATCCGTATACAATACATTGGTTGCAAACACTATAGAAGTACACAAAGGAGCCTTTCACAGCTATGAACAGTTGTGTGCAGTGTTCACTGTAGTCTGAGGTTTTCATTTTTTGAGTGCAGATCATGCTCCAGTTAGTTCTTCAACCACTGCTGGTTGTAGTCTGCTGAGCGTGTGTCACTGCCTCATCCTTGACATTTTTCTCTAATTGGTGCTGCTCCATTCTATTTCAAATAACTCAAATCTATTAGTGTGACGCGCTTCCATCCGTATACAATACATTGGTTGCAAACACTATAGAAGTACACAAAGGAGCCTTTCACAGCTAGTGAACAGTTGTGTGCAGTGTTCACTGTAGTCTGAGGTTTTCATTTTTGGAGTGCAGATCACGCTCCAGTTAGTTCTTCAACCACTGCTGGTTGTAGTCTGCTGAGCGTGTGTCACTGCCTCATCCTTGACATTTTTCTCTAATTGGTGCTGCTCCATTCTATTTCAAATAACTCAAATTAGTGTGACGCGCTTCCATCCGTATACAATACATTGGTTGCAAACACTATAGAAGTACACAAAGGGGCCTTTCACACCTAGTGAACAGTTGTCTGCAGTGTTCACTGCAGTCTCTGCGGAATAACAACACTTAGGCCTTATAACTTTTCTGACTTTCTTTATCAATCTACCAAGATGAAAAGGCAGGGAGTAAGGCACGTGGTCGTGGCCGTGGAGTTTCAGCAGGGAGAGGATATGGGGATTCAGTGGCTGCTGCCGCCCCCAGTGACACAGCATCCACCAGTTTTCCCCGTGAGCGTTCCTTTATGCGACTTTTGTAGGAGCTCGGCGTACCCCCCTGCTGCGGGAAGAACAAATTGAAGCCGTTGTTGGTTGGATGGCAGCCAATGCATCGACTTCAATTGCTTCCACCTCCTCTCAGGACCACAGCACTGTTGAGCAACCATCTGTCTCTTCACCGCCTGCCAAATTGCCCAGGCAGTCAGAGAGTTCTGTACAGGAGCCAGCTGAGTCTCTGCTTCTGTTCTCAGAATCTGTTGGCTTGCAAACAGGGGCCCAGCCAAGCAGCATTCTGGAATGTGAAGAAGAGGGAGTATGCAGTGATGTGCAACAGCTGTGTCTCTCTGAATCAGAAGAGGCGGGTGAGCCAGTGCCGATGGTCAGCACATCGCAGAACGCATCTGATGATGATGAGACTCAGGTGCCAGTTTCTGTTGAGCATGGTGCTGGCCAGACCACCCAACAGCAGCAGGTGTTGGAAGAGGGTAGTGGAGATGATGAGGTCCAAGACCCAACATGGCGTGAGGAACAGGAAGGTGGTGGGAGCAGCTCTGAGGAAGAGATTGCCCCAACGGTCCAAACAGGAGGGAGAGGTAGGCTGCAGACTCGGTTGCCTGTAGCCTCCAGTTTGGCACCTGTTCGGAGCAGTTCTCTTCCAAAAGTCAAAACGGGTGCTCCCAGGACTTGCACTGCGTGGTCCTTTTTTGTCACACTTGCAGATGATATTTGCTATATCAAATGCAAGCTGTGTAATCAAAAAGTAAAAAGAGGTAAAAGTGTCAGTAACCTCAATACCACAAATATGTGGAAACATGTGCGGACAAAGCACGTAGTTGAGTTACAAAGACACACTGGAGATATAGGCCAACCTACAGCACCACCTACATCTTCAGGTCGTGTTGGAGCCTCTTCCTCCAGCTCACACACAGCTGGTTCGGCTTCCTCACACGATTGGCATGGAAGAACCTTGGTCACTGTTGTCCAGAGACAAAGTGTTATTCCACCCACAGCAGCAAGTTCCCTGTCATCCTCACACTCCCAGGCCACAAAACAGCCATCGGTAGCACAGGCATGGGATAAAAGACGGCCATACTCGGGAAACCATCCACGAGCACAGGCTCTGAATGCTGGCATTGCAAAACTCCTGTCCCTTGAAATGCTGTCATTCAGGCTGGTGGAGACTGACAGTTTCCGTAACTTAATGGCATTGGCAGTCCCACAATACAATGTGCCAAGCCGATTTTATTTTCAGCAGGCAAGCCGTCCCTGGTCTGCAAAAGCATGTTGAGGGAAAAATTAAACATGCGCTACTAAACGCCATCAGTAGCAAGGTCCACCTGACCACCGATGCGTGTACCAGTACCCATGGCCAGGGACGATACCTTTGCCTCACTGCCCATTGGGTCAATGTTGTGGAGCCGGGTACAGATCTTGCGAGTGGCGCTGTACGTGTTCTGCCAACTCCAAGGATTGCAGGAATCAAGTCTGTACACATTGACTCCTCCTCCTACTCCAGTTCCTCAGAATCATCACTGCAGGAGCCGTCACGGTCTACCTCCACATGGACCCGTGAACGCTTACCTGTTGCGACCGATATGAGCACAGCCATGGCCAAATGTCAACAGGCCGTCCTGAAATTAATTTCCATGGGGAATCGAAGCCACACAGCGCAGGAGCTCTGGAATGCCATCAAGCAGGAGAGCGACGTGTGGTTTTTGCCAGCGAATCTCCAGCCAGGCTTGGTAGTGTGTGACAATGGCCGAAATCTGGTGGCAGCTCTGGGCCTTGGCAACCTCACTCACATACCATGTCTGTCACATGTGCTCAACTTGGTCGTGCAGAGTTTTTTGAGGGACTATCCGGATCTTGATGCACTGCTGCACAAGGTCCGCCTAGAGTGCGCTCACTTGCGACGTTCCAGCATGGCCAGATCGCGCATTGCAGCTCTGCAACGCAGATTTCGCCTTCCTGAACATCGCATCATATGTGACGTAGCCACCAGGTGGAATTCCACGTTACATATGTTGGAGCGGTTGTGTGAGCAGCAGCCAGCAGTAATGGAGTATCAGCTGCATCAGGCGCAATCAACTCGCAATTTGCGCCGTTCACACTTCACCACTACTGAGTGGGCCTCTATGAAGGACATCTGCTACGTTTTGCGTGCGTTTGATGAGTCAACGCGGATGGCGAGTGCAGATGATGCACTAGTCAGCCTGACTGTCCCCCTTATCTGCCTGCTTCAAAAAACACTGCAAGCACTAAGGGATGAGGTTTTGGAAGAGGTGGAGGATGAGGAGTCACAAATTCCATCACCTTCTGGACAGTCAGCGCAACGTGGTTCCTCACAAAGGGCTGGGCAGGGCTCACTTTGTGAGGAGGATGAGGAGGAGTCAATGGAGGAGGAAGACATCGCTCCAGAGGGAGGTACACAACGCTCTAGTCAGTATGTAGAGCGAGGGTGGGGTGATGCAGAGCAGGCAGAGATTACGCCTCTTGCAGGGGACTGCATTTCTTGGCCAGTTGGGAGTCTGCAGCACGTGGTTGATTTCATGCTGCAGTGCTTGAGAAACGACCGCCGCATTGCCCACATTCTCACCACGTCTGATTATTGGGTGTACACCCTCCTAGACCCTCGCTACCGGGACAACTTACAAAGCCTCATCACACTGTTGAACCGGGAGCGTAAAATGCGGGAGTACCAAGACACACTGGTGCAATCCATAATGTTCTCCATTCCAGCCGAGAGCACTGCTGCTGCTACTGCTTTACAAAGCAGCTCTGTGCGTCGAGGCAGTGGAGACAGCTCTGCAACAACAGGGAGCACAAGCAGCGCCTCTGCACAGGGCAAGACCAGTATGTTCCAAATGTGGCGAAGTTTTATGGCAGCGCCACCAATGTGTACACCATCCGAGACGGCTCCAGTCAGCAGGAGGCAACGTTTCCGTAAGATGGTGACAGACTACATATCTTTCCCTCTCAGTGTACTCCCAGATGGCTCTTCCCCATTCAAGTTTTGGGTCTCTAAGCTGGATACATGGCCAGAGCTTAGCCAGTATGCATTGGAGGTGCTGGCTTGCCCTGCTGCCAGTGTATTATCGGAGCGCGTCTTTAGTGCTGCAGGTGGTGTACTAACAGACCGTCGCATGCGACTATCCTCCGATAATGTAGACCGGCTTACTTTTCTGAAAATGAACAAGGCATGGATCTCGCCTTAATTTGACTGTCCGGTTTCCGATTAAATAACTGGTTGGCAACGTTATCCATGTCTCCTGTTATGTATATCTTTTGTAGGGATCCGCTCTGGTAGGCAGGGGCCGGGCTGCAGTAATGAGGTAAACACACAGGCGTTCAGTTCAAAGTTCAGTGGTTTTAATGACGGGTTCAACAAAAGTCCAGATAACAAAATCAAAACAGAACATAAATCACTCCAGTTTGGAGAACCACTGGTCCCAGACTCACCCTTGCTTGGGACGGGCTTAACTAAGCGGCTGCAGGTCAGCAGAGACCGCCAGGTGCCATTCCGGGTGGTCTGGTACTCGCTTCCTGGTGCACACTGACACACTGTAACAAAACACTCTTCCAGCCTGTCTCCAGCCAAACTCCTTCCTTCCTTCCCCTCCTCATACTCCCACAGCTTCTTGTTAAATAGGCCTAGTCCACACCCTCAGGTGAGGTACACATCAGCTGACCTGATCACGTGACTATGACCTCATCACAGGTCCTTGTGATCATGGAAAATCCTGACCAAACTTCAGTCTGCTAGAAGAAATATATCTCCCATCCAGCAAGATCCCCTTTGGTGTACCACATACCTCCTCTCCCCCCTTTGTTCAACCTTAGGAGGGTGGACACATGACATACAGTGAACTCTGGACAGTGCATCTGCGTTCCCCTGTAATTTACCTGCCCGATGTTCTACTGAAAATTTGAAATTTTGCAGGGACATAAACCACCTGGTGACTCGTGCATTTCTCTCTTTGGCTTGACTCATCCAAGTCAGAGGGGAATGATCAGTTACCAACCAAAACGTTCTCCCCAACAGATAATAGCGCAATGACTCCAGTGCCCATTTGATGGCCAGGCACTCTCTCTCTCTCTACAATGTTGTATCTGGTTTCAGCTGGAGTAAGCTTTCGACTCAGGAAACTAATGGGATGCTCCTCCCCGTTAACCTCCTGAGACAGCACGGCACCCAGACCTACCTCTGACGCATCAGTCTGGACAATGAATTCTCTTTTGAAGTCGGGTGTGATCAGAACTGGTGACCCACACAGTGCCCCTTTTAGTTTTACAAACGCTTCTTCAATCTGATCATTCCAGCCAACCATTACTGACTTCCTACCTTTCAGGCAGTCAGTTAACGGCGCCGACAGGGTTGCAAAATTGGGAATAAACCGACGGTAATATCACACTAACCCCAAAAACCCTTTCACTTGTTTTGTGGTGAGGGGACGGGGACAGTTTTGGATTGCCTTCACTTTGTTTATTTGAGGTTTGATAACTCCTCTCCCAATCACATACCCCAGGTACCGAGCTTCCTCCAACCCTATGGAACACTTCTTTGGGTTGGCAGTTAGCCCTGCTTGTCGCAGAGAATCAATCACCGCCTGTACCTTGGCTAAGTGACTTTCCCAGTCTGCACTGTACACCACAATATCGTCGAGATAGGCCGCGGCATATCGGCGATGAGTACGAAGAACAACATCCATTAACCTCTGGAAAGTCACTGGAGCGCCATGCAACCCGAAGGGTAGGACTATATACTGGAACAGTCCCTCGGGTGTTACAAAAGCAGTTTTCTCTCTTGCTGCTTTTGTTAGGGGCACCTGCCAATACCCTTTTGTGAGGTAAATGACTGAAAAATACCGGGCCTGCCCAAACCGCTCTATTAACTCATCGACCCGGGGCATGGGGTAGGCGTCAAATTTAGAAATTTCATTAAGTTTTCTGAAGTCATTACAGAACCTTAGTGTCCCATCTTGTTTTGGTATTAGGACTATTGGGCTGGCCCACTCACTCTGGGACTCTTCAATAACCCCTAACTGCAGCATCTTCTTTACCTCTTCTGAGATGGCTTGTCGCCGGGCCTCAGGCACCCGATATGGCTTTAATCGGACTTTGGCCTGCGGCTCCGTGACAATGTCATGTTGGATTAGGGAGGTACGGCCAGGGAGCTCTGAGAAAACATCGGTATTTCGGCTAACAAACTCTCGGACCTCCTGAACTTGTCTAGGAGACAAAGTGTCTGCTATTTTGACGGCGGAGAGAACTTCTCTTGCCTTCTCCTGAGGCAAGGGAGCCCTCTCTACTGGAAATGCAGGCCGTGGACAATCCTCACCAAGAGGGTCTCTGTCTTTCCATGGTTTGAGCAGATTCACATGGTATACCTGTTCTGGCTTTCTTCGCCCTGGTTGGTGTACTTTATAGTTTACGGGACCCACCTTCTCCATAATCTCGTAGGGTCCCTGCCACCTTGCAAGGAACTTACTATCCACTGTAGGCACAAGTACCAACACCCGATCCCCAGGGTTAAAGGACCTTACCCGTGCCTCCCGGTTATAGACCTGCCTCTGTGACCTTTGTGCTGCTTCCATATGTTCTCGGACTAATGGTAGGACTGTCTCCATTCTTTCTTGCATTTAGGCCACATGTTCTATCACACTTTTGTGGGGAGTTGGTTGGTTTTCCCAGGTCTCTTTAGCTATATCGAGTAAGCCACGGGGATGTCTGCCATATAATAGTTCGAAGGGCGAGAACCCCGTAGATGCCTGGGGCACCTCCCGCACTGCAAACATCAGGTATGGCAACAAGAGATCCCAGTCCTTACCATCTTTAGAGACAGCTTTTTTCAAAATATTCTTCAGGGTCTTATTGAACCTTTCTACCAACCCGTCTGTTTGAGGATGATAGACCGATGTGCGCAACTGTTTAACACGTGGCAGAGTTCCTTCATGATTTTTGACATAAAGGGGGTCCCCTGGTCTGTTAAGATTTCTTGAGGGATTCCCACCCGAGAGAACATACCCATGAGTTCTTTTGCGATAAGTTTGGCAGAGGTGTGGCGCAGGGGAATAGCCTCAGGATACCTGGTAGCGTAATCTAGAACTACGAGGATATGTTGGTGACCCCTCGCTGATTTATTAACAGGCCCCACCAGATCCATGGCTATTCTCTAAAACGGGACCTCTATAATTGGTAATGGTACTAAGGGACTCCGAAAATGAGGCTGCGGATGGTTACCTGACACACGGGACAAGAGTTACAATACCGTTTAACTTCTTCATAGACCCCTAGCCAGTAAAACCATTGTAGAATTCGGTCTAGGGTTTTCTTTTGACCCAGATGTCCCCCAGTACATGCGCATGCGCTAGCTCCATAACCAACTTACGATACGACTGGGGTACCAGCAACTGCTCGACAATGTCCCCACGTACTTTTTCAACCCGATACAGCAAATCTTGGTTCAGCTCGAATCGGGGAAATACTGTAGCTGCCCGGGTTGTTGGGGTTCCCTTTGACAACCAGTACATTTTCCGAGCTCGAGCCAACGTAGGGTCTCGGATTTGCGCCGTACCAAAATTGTCACCTGTCACATTTAAGTCTGACAATTCGGTCCCGGTGGCAAATATTCCATCTCCCAGCTAACACTTGTATAGGAGAGGGGTTTTCCTCCTCCACCGAAGGCAAAGGTACTCCTACCGCCAGCACATCTTCCTCTGGGCCACCAGGTTCATGCCCGATTTCTGGAGAATGCAACCTGGTTGCCACTGGTGCCGACGACTGTTCCGTGGGAGGGGTAATTACAGGCCAAAGCACAGAAAATAATGGAAAATCTCTCCCCTTTATTACCTCATAATGCAAATTAACCGCCACCCCCACCTCGTGGCACCTCCTCCCCGCTGGCGTGTTGATCATCACCAGGGCGGTAGGATAATGTTTTAGGTCCCCATGTATACACAATACACCCATTTTCCGACCAGTATACTCGCTGATTTGGACATGGCTGGCTCGTATTAGGGTTACGAGACTCCCTGAGTCCAGAAGAGCCACAGCAGGGTTACCCTCCACCTCCACTTTACACAAATGGTTCATACTGGGTCCCTCTGGTTTGCCCACTGCACACATGTGTTCGGCATATTGAGACTGATAGTACCCATAGTTTGTGTCCATGGGCTCAGTCAGGTGGGGGCAATCAGCTCTCACATGTCCTGGTTCTTGGCACCGCCAACAGATTATGGGGCCTCTTTCGTCCCCAAACGTGTCTTGGGCGGCCTTCCGAGTCTCTGCTCGCCGAACGGCAGGTGAAGGCTTGGGGAATTTACTCATTACCTTCCGGGTATTTCTCCCTGTATCTCCTTGGTAGCCCCATATCTTTCAATGAGGTCTACCATTTGGAGACCATCAGTAGGGGCTGCCTGTCCAACCCAGGTTTGCAGGGTGTGGGGCAAAGTCCTACAGAATTTATCAGTCACTATACGATCCAGCATAGCACGGGGTGACAACACCTCCGGCTGCAACCACTTTTCCATCAGGTGTATCAAGTCATAATACTGGGACCGAGCTGTCTCGGAAGTGGAAAACTTCCACTGGTGTACCCGCTGGGCCCGGACTAACACATTTACCCCAAGACGTGCGAGTATCTCACCCTGACGATCTCGTAGTCCGTCTGATGCTCGGGGGGTAGGTCCCTATAGGTTTTTGCGGGTCCTGGAGCCAAAAACGGAGCCACGATCTCGGCCCACTGGTCCCGGGGCAGTCTCTCCCTCTTAGCCATGCCTTCAAACATCTCCAGGTATACCTCGACGTCATCTGATTGCTCCATCTTTGGGATTGCTGTACACACCGCTTTCCGGACATCCTGGCATCCCCGGGTAGCTCCTGCTGTCTGCAGCGCTGCGATGTGCTGCATCAGTAGACTATTGGTTTCCTGTTGCTGCTGCATAGCCTGCTGTTGCTGCTGTGTAGCCTGCTGTTTCTGCTGCATAGCCTGCTGCTGCTGTCGCATGGCCTCCACCAGCATCTTTACTGTGCTCTCCATCTCCGGATAGTTATCCACCGGGTTTTGCGTTACTTTTTCACTCAGGACATCACTGTCATGCAGAGGAAAAAAAAACAAACAATACCACAGCCTAACCTCACTGCGTGTGCCCGCTTTCAAGCCACCAATTGTAGGGATCCGCTCTGGTAGGCAGGGGCCGGGCCGCAGTAATGAGGTAAACACACAGGCGTTCAGTTCAAAGTTCAGTGGTTTTAATGACGGGTTCAACAAAAGTTCAGATAACAAAATCAAAACAGAACATAAATCACTCCAGTTTGGAGAACCACTGGTCCCAGACTCACCCTTGCTTGGGACGGGCTTAACTAAGCGGATGCAGGTCAGCAGAGACCGCCAGGTGCCATTCCGGGTGGTCTGGTACTCGCTTCCTGGTGCACACTGACACACTGTAACAAAACACTCTTCCAGCCTGTCTACAGCCAAACTCCTTCCTTCCTTCCCCTCCTCATACTCCCACAGCTTCTTGTTAAATAGGCCTAGTCCACACCCTCAGGTGAGGTACACATCAGCTGACCTGATCACGTGACTATGACCTCATCACAGGTCCTTGTGATCATGGAAAATCCTGACCAAACTTCAGTCTGCTAGAAGAAATATATCTCCCATCCAGCAAGATCCCCTTTGGTGTATCACACTTTCTACCACCTAAACTCTACTCCCTGGGCTACAACACTGCCAGTTGCTGCTCAGAAGTGTCGTGTGCACAGACCAATACACAAGCTATAGTGTTAGTGGAGTTTAGTAACGCCAGCTGTTCCCCTGCTGTGTGTACGGCAAAAAGTCCTGCTGCCTCCACCCTCTTCTCTTCTCATCCCTGGGCTCCAACAACGCCAGTTGTTGCCATGAAGTGCTGTTAGCACAGTCAACACTTGCTCCTGTGTTACTGGGGTTCAGTAATGTCAGCTGTTCCCCTGCTGTGTGTACGGCAAAAAGTCCTGCTGCCTCCACCCTCTTCTCTTCTCATCCCTGGGCTCCAACAATGCCAGTTGTTGCCATGAAGTGCCGTTATCACAGTCAACACTTGCTCCTGTGTTACTGGGGTTCAGTAATGTCAGCTGTTCCCCTGCTGTGTGTACGGCAAAAAGTCTTGCTGCCTCCACCCTCTTCTCTTCTCATCCCTGGGCTCCAACAACGCCAGTTGTTGCTCGGAAGTAATTGGCACGAGTACTGACTCCTGCCCAGCCTGGTTACAGCACAACAGCTATTTCCTGGCAGTGTCAACGTCAATTAGCCTCCAATAAGTTGTCCTGTCGTATTGCATTCGGGTTAGCCGACTCTATGGTGCCTGCAGTTTAGGTGATTCCTATGTGTGCTGTGGGATATGTAAATAAAGGCTGTTTCCGTTGTGACAATAGGACAAGCACCCACTGTAGGACTGTGTGATTCGGTAACTGCGGACGGCTTGCGGCCTGTCAACTTACATTTTCATGGGTGCCTTATGGTACCCGTCCGGGTTCCAGTACCGTTAGCTGGTTCTCCGCAGTGCCTTTGGCCTAAGTGCCTCCATCTCGGTGTCCGAGTTCCAGCAACGTCTGCTGGTCCTTGGTAGTGCTTTGGAGCACAGGTACCTCCTGCTTAGTAACCGTGTCCCAGTAACGTCAGCTGGTCCTCGGTTGTGCCATTGGCTCTTTTCCTTCTGCTGCCCCTCCGGGTTCCAGCACAGTCAGCTGGTCCTCGTTACTTCCATTGTCTCTTGTACCATCTGATACCCGTCCGGGTTCCAGTAACGTCAGCTGGTTATCGGAAGTTAGTCAGCCTTCTTGTACCTTCAGCTACATTTACAAATTTAGGATTTTTTAAATGTTTTTTTGGGTAATCACTCTGGATCTCCAACAATGAAGACGACGACCCTGATGACCACCCGAAGAAGATGACGACCACAAGGACGACGAGCATCAAGCCAACCAACCAGAACAACATCACAAAGAAGAAATAAAAGATTACCCAGAAGAAGATCACCAACAGGACAAAGAAGGTTAAGACAAACTACAAGATACAGAACAAGAGACAGAAGAACAATAAGCAGAAGATCAAAAAGCAGAAGAACATGAAGTATAAGACCAAAATGAAGAGCAAAATATATGCTCTAAATTATAAGCAGAAGAAGACTAAGCAGTGTATGGGGGTGAGTCCGTTCCTCCTCGTGGTGCCCCTGGAAAATGCCTGCTGCTGCAGGCTAAACTGAACACGGACAAATACTGTTGTAATTTAAATCTTTTGTGACAGCAAGAACGGAAGGAAGAAAAATTCATACTTTTACAGATTACAAGTACAGGAATCTCTGTCACAAATAAGAATATGATGAAGAAGATGAAGATGAAGTAGAATATGAAGAAGAATAATAGTTTAATAAGAACAATATGAGTAATGTTAACAAAAGATGAATAGCAAGAAGTTTAAGAAGAAGATAAAGAAGGTGAAGATGAAGAATAATTGGATGAAAAAGATGATGCTGCTGAAGATTATGAAGGAGAAAGTGTGGCAAAAGTTAAAAAGGTGAAGAGCATGGAAGTTGTGAAACATACATATTTGCCAAAATAGAAAAAAGGTTAACAACATTGTCAATTTCTTCGTCAATCCGAACATCTTTAAAAAAAAAATATTAATGCTATTCCATTTGATTGGGTTAAACATCTATGCCTTTAATGTCTCCTCAACCTCCCCAATACATTCTACATTACTCTTTGTTGTTTTCCTTCATGTACAATTAACCAACAAGGCAAGAATGGTTTTTTTTTAATTCCGATATTTTGTTCCCATAGACTCGCATTGGATTTCCGGTATCGGTATCGGGTATCGCCGATACTTTTTGGGTATCGGCGATACCAATTCCGATCCGATACTTATTGGTAACGGAAAGTATCGCTCAACTCTACTCATTACAACATTATACGGCAGAGAGTTCCATAATCTCACTGCTCTTACAGTAAAGAATCTGCGTCTGTGATTATGCTTAAACCTTCTTTCCTCCAGAAGTAGAGGATGCCCCCTTGTCCCCGTCACAGGTCTAAGAGTAAAAAGATCATTAGAAAGGTCTTTGTACTGTCCCCTCATATATTTATGCATTGTAATAAGATCACCCCTAAGCCTTCGTTTTTCCAAACTAAATAACCCCAAGTGTAATAACCTGTCCTGGTATCGCAGACCCCCCAGTATTCTAATTACCTTGGTCGCTCTTCTCTGCACCTGCTAAAGTTCAGCTATGTCTTTCTTATACACCGGAGTCCAGAACTGTACACTAGAGATGAGCGACTTTCCCTTTTTTAGGGTCGAGTCGGGTTTCGTGAAAGCTGACTTTCTCAAAAGTTGAGTCAAACGAATTCGGCCGACTATTGCGAAATATCGGACGCCCGACTGAAACACGAAACCCAATGCAAGTCAATGGGGAAGCAAAGTCAGTAGGGAGTGGAGGACAGCAAACACACAAACAGTGCCCATTTCAATTCCAACGACATCAATTCTTATTACTTAAGCTAGGCAACCTTGATTTACTTTATAATAATAGTTACGCATTGAAAACTGGGGGTTATTTGGCTAAAGTTGTGGGGGGGGGTAGGGCTGGCTCCATGTTTTCGTGTGCCCTGGGCGAAAGAGTGTCAGTGGGCCCCTTTAACTCATACCACAATTCATGATGCTCCGATACGGCACAGAAATATAGGTATAGTACAATGACAAATACTACACTTCTTACATTACATGGCTGATATCTATGCTCCATATAATGCTCCATACAGAGTAGGCCCCATATTTGCTACATATGATGCTCCATATCCTATATGATGCCCCATAAATAATGAACCCCATATGATGCTCCAGTATATGATGTGCCCCATGGATGATGCTCCAGTGTATGATAGGCCTATATTATGCTCCATAAATAATGGGCCCAATATGATGCTCCAGTGTATAATGGGCCCCGTATATGATGCTCCAGTGTATGATGGGCCCCATTTATAATGCTCCAGTATATGATGGGCCCCATGGATGATGCTCCAGTGTATGATGGGCCAATATAATGCTCCATATATAATGGGCCCCATATGATGCTCCAGTACAGTATATGATGGGCCCCGTATATGATGCTCCAGTGTATGATGGGCCTCATTTATAATTCTCCAGTATATGATGGGCCCCATGGATGACGCTCCAGTGTATGATGGGCCAATATAATGCTCCATATAAAATGGGCCTCATATGATGCTCCAGTATATTATGGGCCCCATGAATGATGCTCCAGTGTATGATGGGCCAATATAATGCTCCATATATAATGGGCCCCATTTGATGCTCCAGTATGTGATGGGCCCCATGGATGATGCTCCAGTGTATAATGGGCCCCGTATATGATGCTCCAGTGTATGATGGGCCCCATTTATAATGCTACAGTGTATAATGGGCCCCGTATATGATGCTCCAGTGTATGATGGGCCTATACAATGCTCCATATATAATGTGCCCCATTTATAATGCTCAATTGTGTAATGGGCCCTATCTATGATGCTCAAGTGTATGATGGGCCCCATATATAATTCTCCAGTGTATAATGCTCCCCATATATTGCTCCAAACATTTAAAAAAAAGAACTACCTCTCCTCGTTGGGCACTGCTCTACTCTGGACTCCTCAGCATCGCCATCTTCCAGCTCTCTGCACTTGGACTGTTCAGGTAGAGGGCATACAGATGAGACGTCATCGTGTTCTCTGACCTGAATGTCACTGTCAGGAAACGCGGAATACGTCACAGCAGTGGAACAGGGAGAGGTAAGTATTGCAAGTGCTGGGGCCCTGAGCAAGCAGGGGGGGCCCACCCATGAGGGTCCCTCATGGTAAGCCGGTGTGACTGATGGTGAGTGTGCCCCCCACCGTCAGAGACACTTTTGTGTACTATGAGAGGCCTTGTGCCAGTGCCGTCGCCCTCAAGTGGGCCCCCCACCTGCTCATGACTGCGGCACTTGCCTGGGTGCGCCAGGTGCTGATGCCGGCCCTGGGGGGTACAGCCAGTTAGAGAGGTGGAAAAACTGGCATATGTTGAGGTGTAGACAGAACGTTCAACAGCTGCTAATGGAGGAATTGGAGAAGACGGAGGAAGAGGAGGACAAAGCGAGCCATTTTGCTGGTAACCTATGTGTCATCAGGGGAAGGTGGTACAAAATCCTTTGAATCCCAGGCATGGTTCATTTTAATGAAGGTGAGATCACCAACATTTTTGGTTGACAGCCGGGTCCTTCTTTCTGTTAGGATTGATCCAGCTGCACTGAAGACTCTTTCTGATAGCACACTACCAGCAGGACAAGCGAGCTCCTGTAAAGCATATTGTGCCAATTCAGGCCAGGTATCCAGTTTACAGGCCCAGTAGTCAAAGGGGAATGAACTGTGAGGGAGAACATTGATAGGGGAGGAGAGGTAATTTTGAACCATAGGTGACAACAGCTGTCTGATTTCTTTTACAATCGATTCAGTATTACCAGTTGTGTGAGCGTTACTCGAGAAAGCAGTCCACAACATGGTCATGAAACCCCTGTCTCCAACGCCACTTCATCTGTGTGCACCACGAACACCTCTTCCGTTTGGCCCAGTATGGCTCGTGGTAGAACCTGCACCGCTGCTGTGTGCTGGGAATGCCTCTAACAAACGGTTTGCCAGAGTTGCTTGTTTGTTCGCCAATATTAGCTCTAGGTTCTCTTGTGGCATGATGTTCTGGAATTTGCCTTTATAGCGTGGATCGAGGATGCTGGCCAACCAGTAGTCGTCATTCTTCATAATTTTGGCAATGCGGGAGTCCCTTTCTAGGATCCGCAAGACATAATCACACATGTGGGGCAATGTTCCAGGTGTCAATGATGCACTGACAGTGGTGGATGGAGGAGCACTTTCTGC
The DNA here is from genome assembly GCA_033576555.1 of Oophaga sylvatica. Taxonomy (NCBI): domain Eukaryota; kingdom Metazoa; phylum Chordata; class Amphibia; order Anura; family Dendrobatidae; genus Oophaga; species Oophaga sylvatica. The sequence continues at coordinate 21,930 of JARQOD010006429.1, read as the reverse complement.
CAAATCCACATCCCTCCAGTCACGCACAAACCCTGTACCTGACCTTGGCAAGCCAACATTTTCTCTTCCCCCCTGAGAAGCATCCTCCTCCCCAAAATAATCATCCCCCTCATCCTCCTCCTCTTCTTCCTCTTCTTCCTCCACCTCTTCCAGGACAGTTGCCTGAGCAGACAACGGCTGACTGTCATCAAGGCTTCACTCCTCCTCCTCCTCTTCCTCCTCTGCTGCAGATGCCTGATCCTTAATGTGAGTCAAAGTTTGCATGAGCACACGCATAAGTGGGATGCTCATGCTTATGATGGCGTCGTCTATGCTTACCAGCCGTGTGCATTCCTCAAAACACTGAATGACTTTAAAGAGGTCTTTCAGCTTTGACCACTGCACGCCCGACAACTCCATGTCTGCCCTCAAACTGCCTGCCCATGTATCCTCCCAAAAATGCATAACAGCCTGCCTCTGTTTGCACAGCCTCTCAACCATGAGCATGATGGAGTTCCACCTTGTTGCAACGTCTATGATTAGGTGGTGCTTGGAGTGGTGGAGCGATCGCCGCAGCCTCTGCATACGACTTGAGTCTACGGGCGAGCGACTGATGTGCGAGCACATTCTTCACACCTTACGGAGCAGGGCTGTTAACTCCGAATAATTATTTAGGAAGCACTGCACCACTAGGTTCAAGGTGTGAGCCAGGCAAGGAATGTGTCTGAGTTTTGCCAGGGCTATGGCTGCCACAAAATTACCTCCGTTATCACTGACTATCTTGCCTGGCGCAAGATGTAGACTGCCCAGCCATGACTCAGTTTCTCTCTGCAAGTAGTCGGCCAGTACCTCCACGGTGTGTCTGTTGTCGCCCAAACACATCATCTTTAAAACAGCCTGCTGACGCTTACCACTAGCTGTTTGATAGTGGGACACCTCGTGTGCAACACTGGCAGTTGCGGATGGAGTGCTCGTGCGACTGCACTTTGTCGACGAGCTTTCGCTTCTGGAGAAGGAGGAGGGTCAAACGCCTACAGCCAACTGTTGCCTATACCGTGGGCTAGGCAGCACTGTCCCACCGCCGCTGTCCCTGTGGACCCTGCATCCACCACATTAACTCAGTGCGCAGTGATGGACACGTAACGGCCCTGGCCATGCCTACTGGCCCATGCATCTGTTGTGAGGTGCACCTTTCCACTCACTGATTGTTTGAGTGCATGGACAATGCGGTCTTTCAAATGCAGGTGGAGGGCAGGGATGGCTTTTCTAGAAAAGAAGTGCCGAGTGGGTAGGTCATAGCATGGGACAGTGTAGGAAATGGGCTCTCGGAACGCTGCGCTTTCAACCAAACTGAAGGGCATCATCTCTAATGAGATCAGTTTGACAATGTAGGTGTTCAAAGCCAGTGTACGCGGGTGAGATGATGAGTACTTTCTTGTCCTACTCAGAGTGTCTGCTAGGGTGAGCTGGACTTCAGAGCTGGATATGGGGGAACAAGCGGTGGACATGGCGGACTGAGAGGGGGTTGGTGATGGTGATGGTGGTGGCCTAGATTCAGTCTTTTGTTGGAAAAACATTGTGAATCCCTGACTGCTTTGTGTTAGGGTGCGAGTTCCCGCTGCTGCACAAGGGGAGTCTCGAACCCGTCCCGCTGCGGTCTCCCATTCATCTCCAGCCGCAGTGGAGCCTTCTCAGCAGAGACGTCGGTCCAGGCGTCTTGCCCACTCCTCTACTGTGCAGTGACTTGCTGCTGCCTTTCCTGGATCTGCTATTATAGCCAGTGCTGGAGCAGCCGTCTTTGAGACAAAGTCCTGCGTTTTCCCATCTGAGCATGCCCAGAGTGAGATCTCTCATTGGAGATCAGGGCTCACATGTTCAGGTGCTGCAGCGGCTCCTATTGGTCCGCCAGGAAGGTCATGTAGCTACGTGTGTTTGTAAACAGCTTCTCATTGGTCCTTGTTCCTGGAAGGTCCTGTAGCTGTTGCTGTGAAAGGGTAGCATGGCTGGGCCGCCATGCGCTAATATCAACCATTGTATGCTATGCGCCAGTGTGATCATGCGTATGTGTGGTTAGGGACCCGGCTGATATAAGCCACTAGAATACCGACTTAATCGGTGAGGAGTTTGGTATGGTAGCTGGCCAGGGTCGGTGTCCTAGATGCCCTAGATTACCGGCGTAACCAGTGAGGAGTTTTGATTGCCGTATTCAGGGTCTGGCGTTCAGACGCCATAGATTGCGGGTGACTCCCGCGAGGACATTAGCACATGATCACGCGTTATGTACGCTTAGCACTTAACTGTGTACCTGAGAGCCTGACAGGACACAGCACTTTTCCTCAGCGGCCCTGTGACGTAACAGGGTTTGCTTTCTACGCTAGACAGCGCCCTAGCGTTTTACTTTGCGGCTCACTGAAGCTAAGTGAGTTCGCACCTATCGCCATATAGCGCTGTGGCATTTCCGTTAGCGGCTCTGGGTATTAACAGAGTTCGCACTTACTGCCACAACGCGCTACGGCGTTTATTTTAGCGACTCTGCGGGATAACAGAGTTCGCTACTTTCGCCATTTTACTAGCAGCAGGTTCCGCCTGCACGGTGGACCCCGGGCTGCGAACACACCTCTCTACCTCATATATTTGGTGCGTTCCGCAGACCCTAACATAATATTAGCGCCAGGGTCTGGCTGGTAAAATGGCGGATGACCAGCGTCTACTACGGGACCTCCAGCAGCTGGAGGGTAGGTTGGCGGCTCTTGAGTGCACAACCTCAGCAGTGGATGTTACAGCAGTCGCTGTTCAGGCTGCTAGCGTGGCTGCAGCCAGTGTGTCCACTGCCACCTCTGCCCCCACAATATCCCACCTCCCGCTTCCAGACAAGTTTGCTGGTGACAGCAAGCAATGTCGGGGATTCGTGAGTCAGTGCTCTATACAACTCGAGCTTCTGGCTGCACGTTTCCCCACGGATCGGGCACAAGTGGGCTTTATAATTTCGCTTCTGTCAGGCAGAGCATTGGAGTGGGCCACCCTGCTGTGGGAGCGTGATGATCGTGTGGTGCGGAGTGCTCCTCATTTTCTGGAGGCTCTAAAAAAGGTCTTTTTAGGACCTCAGGTCACCCACGATACGGCGCTACAACTGCTGGCATTGGCACAGGGTTCATCTTTGGTCAGTCTGTTTTCCGTCCAGTTTCGGACTCTGGCCTCAGAGCTAGACTGGTCGGATAAAGTACTCATTCCAGTCTACTGGCGAGGACTGGCTGATCATGTTAAAGATGCTTTGGCTACCAGGGAGATTCCCGCCACACTGGAGAAGCTTATCACCATATCTACCCGCATCGACCTCCGTTTTCACGAGCGGAGGTTGGAGCGGTCCCAGTGTAGGCAGAGGTTCCGGCTGGCTCCCACCTTCGCCAGACCTCTGGAATCTTCCAGCCAGGCGCCCGACTCCCATGAGGCCATGGAAGTTTCTCGAGCGGGACCTAAGTCCCGGGCCGCTCGAGTACCCGTGGTCTGTAACATCTGCCAGCAGTTAGGACACTATGCCAACAAATGTCCACAGCGGTCGGGAAAACGGTCGCGTCTAGTGACCTTGGGAGGAGGTTCACTAGACACTGCGGCATTTTCCACCAAGTTGTCCTTTAAAGGGACAATTACAGTAGGTCCATCCACGCTCTCCGCTGAGCTCTGTGTGGATTCCGGAGCCGAGGGGAATTTCATGTCCTCTGCATTTGCTCTCCGCCACACTATACCTCTGGTGATGCTCGCCCAACCGGTGACTGTGCGAGTAGTGAATGGATCAACTCTGCCCTCCCAAATCACCCACCAGACGATCCCTCTCACTTTATCTATGTCCCCGTCCCATCAGGAGAATATTTATTTTCTTGTCCTGCCCGAGGGAATAGACGAGGTGTTGCTGGGAGTACCTTGGCTCCGTTACCACTCTCCCCATATTGAGTGGTCCTCTGGGAGGATACTGGGTTGGGGTGATTCATGTAGAGGCAGGTGTATCAGGGGGTGTGTACAGGTCACCACCACAGAGATACCCGTAGATCTCACTTCTCTTCCTCAGTGTTATTGGGCATATGCAGACATTTTCTCCAAGAAGGCGGCGGAGACTCTTCCACCTCATCGCCCCTACGACTGTCCTATTGATCTCTTGCCTGGAGCAGAACCTCCTCGGGGGAGAGTATACCCCCTCTCGCTCCCTGAGACGGAGGCCATGTCCCAGTACATTCAGGAGAATCTGGCAAGAGGGTTCATTAGGAAGTCGGTGTCACCAGCACGGGCAGGTTCTTCTTTGTGCAAAAGAAGAACGGAGAATTACGTCCATGCATTGACTACAGGGGTCTTAACGCCATCACCGTCAAGAATAAGTACCCGTTGCCCCTAATCTCTGAGCTCTTTGATAAGCTCCGAGGAGCAAGAGTATTTACCAAGCTTGATCTACGTGGTGCCTATAACCTAATTCGCATCCGTGAGGGGGACGAGTGGAAGACAGCTTTTAATACCAGGGATGGGCATTACGAATACCTGGTGATGCCCTTCGGGCTCTGTAATGCTCCCGCTGTTTTCCAAGACTTTGTCAATGATATCTTCCGGGATATGCTCTCCACCTCTGTGGTAGTCTATCTGGATGATATTCTCATCTTTTCACCAGATATAGACTCTCACCGGAGGGATGTCAACAAAGTCTTCGACCTCTTACGGGCAAACTCCCTCTATGCCAAGCTGGAGAAATGTGTGTTTGAGCAGGAGTCCTTACCTTTTCTGGGCTATATCATCTCTGCCCAGGGATTGGCTATGGATCCTGCCAAACTACAGGCTGTAATGGACTGGCAAGAACCCCATTCTCTTAAAGCGGTGCAGCGCTTTATGGGGTTCATTAATTATTATCGCCAGTTCATTCCCCATTTCTCGACTTTGGTAGCTCCTTTGGTAGCCCTCACCAAGAAGGGAGCAAATCCCAAGTTGTGGTCTGAGGAGGTTTCCAAGGCGTTCTCTTCCATCAAGTCGCATTTTGCCAGTGCTCCCATATTACATCGCCCTGATGTTGATAAACCGTTTGTTTTAGAGGTGGACGCCTCTTCTGTTGGTGCTGGAGAAGTCCTATATCAAAAGGATGCTCAAGGTCGGAAGCATCCTTGCTTCTTCTTTTCTAAGACCTTTACACCAGCAGAGAGGAATTATTCCATCGGGGACAGGGAGTTGCTGGCTATGAAATTGGCCTTCTCAGAGTGGAGGCATCTTCTGGAGGGAGCTCGTTTTCCCTTCCAAGTCTTCACCGACCACAAGAACTTGGTATATTTGCAAACGGCTCAGCGGCTAAATTCTCGCCAGGCCAGATGGTCCCTATTCTTCTCTCGGTTCCATTTCACCCTCCATTTTCTCTCCGGTGAGAAGAATGTTCGGGCCGACGCTCTCTCTCGCTCCTTAGTGTCATCAGAGGAGGAGGATGAGGAGCCTCGGCTTATTGTCCCTGAAGAAAGCCTGAGAACTGTAGCCCCAGTTTCGCTAGAGTCTGTGCCTCCGGGCAAGACTTTTGTGCCCACTAATTTGCGACCGGAGGTACTCTCTTGGGCACACTCGTCCAGGGTGGGTGGACACTTTGGGGCAAAGAGGACAACTGAACTATTGGCAGGACATACTGGTGGCCACATATGGTCCGTGACGTCAGGGAGTATGTTCAGGCGTGTGTCTCCCGCGCCAGGAACAAGTCCCCTCGACAACGGCCAGCTGGGTTACTTTTTCCTTTGCCGGTGGCAGACAGGCCCTGGGAGATGGTCGGGATGGACTTTGTGGTGGGCTTACCCAAGTCTCGGGGTTGCACTATCATTTGGGTGATCACCGACCACTTCTCCAAAATGGTGCACTTAGTGCCGCTACCACGGTTACCTTCCGCACGGGCCTTGGCAGCATTATTTATTAGACACATCTTCCGTCTACACGGTATGCCAGACAAGATTGTCAGCGATCGAGGTCCCCAATTTGCGTCTCGGTTCTGGAGAGAGTTGTGTCATCTACTCTGCATTGAATTGAACCTCTCCTCTGCATTTCATCCAGAGACGAATGGGTTGGTAGAGAGGGCCAACCAGACCTTGGTCACCTACTTGCGACATTTTGTCTCTGCCAGGCAGGATGACTGGGCATCTCTGCTTCCGTGGGCGGAGTTTGCGCTAAACAATGCTGTGGCTGACTCCACCGGACAGACCCCATTCCTCTTAAATTACGGCCAGCATCCGCGGGTACCGGTGCCCATACCCGTTGCTTCCGCGGACTCCAGGGTGGCAGACTGGGCTGTGGAAGCACGGGACATATGGGACCGCACCCAGGATGCCATTCAGGCTTCCAAGGAAAGGATGAGGTCTTCTGCCGATGCTCATCGGCGTCCCGCTCCGACATTTTCTCCTGGCGACCTAGTGTGGCTCTCCGCCCGAATCATCAGGCTACGGGTGGAATCCACTAAATTGGCACCCCGCTATTTGGGTCCCTTCAAGGTTCTCGAGCAGGTGAACCCTTTGGTTTACCGTTTGGCCCTTCCGCCTCGCCTTGGTATCTCCGACACCTTCCATGTATCCCTCCTAAAACCCGTGGTCATCTCCCGGTTGCCTGAGTCATCTGCCGGGACGTCAGGTTCGTCTTCGGACGACTACGAGGTGAATGCCATTGTTGGGTGCAAGGTGGTACGAGGCAAAAAATTTTATTTGGTGGATTGGAGGGGTTATGGGCCTGAGGATAGGTCCTGGGAGCCTGCCGAGCATGTTCACACTCCGCAGCTCATCGCTGCCTTTGAACGCAGCGAGGCCCAGAGAAGGGGGGGCCCTAAGAGGGGGGGTAATGTTAGGGTTCAAGTTCCCGCTGCTGCACAAGGGGAGTCTCGAACCCGTCCCGCTGCGGTCTCCATTCATCTCCGGCCGCAGTGGAGCCTTCTCAGCAGAGATGTCGGTCCAGGCGTCTTGCCCACTCCTCTACTGTGCAGTGACTTGCTGCTGCCTTTCCTGGATCTGCTATTATAGCCAGTGCTGGAGCAGCCGTCTTTGAGACAAAGTCCTGCGTTTTCCCATCTGAGCATGCCCAGAGTGAGATCTCTCATTGGAGATCAGGGGCTCACATGTTCAGGTGCTGCAGCGGCTCCTATTGGTCCGCCAGGAAGGTCATGTAGCTACGTGTGTTTGTAAACAGCTTCTCATTGGTCCTTGTTCCTGGAAGGTCCTGTAGCTGTTGCTATAAAAGGGTAGCATGGCTGGGCCGCCATGCGCTAATATCAACCATTGTATGCTATGCGCCAGTGTGATCATGCGTATGTGTGGTTAGGGACCCGTCTGAAATAAGCCACTAGAATACCGACTTAATCGGTGAGGAGTTTGGTATGGTAGCTGGCCAGGGTCGGTGTCCTAGATGCCCTAGATTACCGGCGTAACCGGTGAGGAGTTTTGATTGCCGTATTCAGGGTCTGGCGTTCAGACGCCATAGATTGCGGGTGACTCCCGCGAGGACATTAGCACATGATCACGCATTTTGTACGCTTAGCACTTAACTGTGTACCTGAGAGCCTGACAGGACACAGCACTTTTCCTCAGCGGCCCTGTGACGTAACAGGGTTTGCTTTCGACGCTAGACAGCGCCCTAGCATTTTACTTTGTGGCTCACTGAAGCTAAGTGAGTTCGCACCTATCGCCATATAGCGCTGTGGCATTTCCGTTAGCGGCTCTGGGTATTAACAGAGTTCGCACTTACTGCCACAACGCGCTACAGCGTTTATTTTAGCGACTCTGCGGGATAACAGAGTTCGCTACTTTCGCCATTTTACTAGCAGCAGGACCCCGGGCTGCGAACGCACCTCTCTACCTCATATATTTGGTGCGTTCTGCAGACCCTAACAGCTTTGGCCTTGCGACGACACCTCAACATTTATGCTGGTGGTGTGCTAGCCGGTGTGCTTACAGTGGGGGATGCAATGTAGCGTTGGTGGCTTCCTTCAGTCAGAGCAGGTGCACATGTGCTACCTGAGGTTTTGTAGTCCGTCCACGCTTGCACGTGCATGGTGTTTAAATGTCCAAGCATGCAACTGGTATTCAAATTTCAGAGATTTTTCCCTCGGCTAAAGGTCCTTCCGCACTTCTTACAGATAACCTTTGCCTCATCAATAGGATTTTGGTCAAAAATGTGCCACACTGCACTCTTCCTACTATGGTATAAATTTTCAGGGCTTGCACGCTGTGCTAATTTGACCGTCTGGCCAAGCTGTCCTGTAACTCCTTTTGTTTTTTTAACATGTTTTTTGACTGCTACGGGCCTGCCAGATAACCGCAGCTGTGATGTTGATGCCTGCTGCGGATCCTCCTACTCTTCTGAGCTATTGCCAGCAGCACCCTCTTCCCCAATGGATACCAATCCGGGTCAACAACTGGGTCATCCATCACCTCCTCTTCAATTTCATCTGTACCTTCCTCTGTGTCACCTTGTAAGGTGGTATAGTATGCGGGAAGGGGCACCTGAGTTTCATCAGGGTTAGAATCTGGCTCAGTAGACTGTGAGGGCAATGCAGTGTCTGGGTGAATGTACCAGCAAAATCATGTAGCAGTGGCTGTGCATCAGTGCACTCCATGTCAGATTCATCTTGGACTGGGGAATTCAGGATTTGACTTGATATCCCAGGCATGGTATGTGAAAAGGGCTCCATGAAGTAATCTGAAGTGTGGCCTGCTGCATCCTTCACTTTTGCTGGGGGCGAAGGACACCAGGAAAGTTGTTTTTCCTGACCAGGAGCCTGCACTGACGACTCAGTGCTTGCATTTTTTGAAACTTCAGAAGAGGAGGTGATAGAGCTGGAGGCTGTTTCGGCAATGTAAGCCAAAACCTGTTCCTGATGTTCCTGCTTTAAAAGCGGTTTACCTACTCCCAGAAATGGGAGCCTTCCACGCCTTTTGGAGCCAGACAATGATGCAGGCTCAACACCTCCTGCCTTAGTGCTATTGTGCTTTTGGTACTAACAGCAGATGCACCACCACCACCATCAGTACCAGCTGGCCCCCCCGCCTATGTCCGCGGCCTCTTCCACCATACTTCCTCATGTTTGGGAAAATGTACCAAAAATACCAGTAGATATATGGTACTGTATGAGGAGCGTACAGCTGTATACGGTGTAGGGAAAAATTTAAATCTCCGTATATATTTCCGGAGTCACACACAGACGCTCCCTCAGTTTGGATTTGACCGTAATACAAAGAGCAGATATACGGTACTGTATCAGAAGCGGACAGCTGCATACGGTGTAGGGAAAAATTTAAATCTCCGTATATGTTTCCGGAGTCACACACAGATGCTCACTCAGTATGGATTTGACCGTAATTCTAAGAGCAGATATACGGTACTGTATCAGAAGCAGACAGCTGTATACGGTGTAGGGAAAATTTCAATCTCCGTATATATTTCCGGAGTCACACACAGGATAGTCAGCATGTATTTGTCCGTAATACCAGCCGGTACACGGTAGTGTGTGAGGAGCGTACAGCTCTATACGGTGTGGGAAAAAATGAACGCTCTGTAACTGTGCAGAAAAAAAGAATAAAAGTATTAGTGCTGTGTTAAAAGCAGTCTGCACAGCAGTGTACACACAGCAATACAGCTATCAGGCAGCCTAATAACCAGCGCTGCTGCACACAAGAAAATCCTCCCCTGTCAGTGCACACTAACTGTACAGCACAATTGCTATCAGCACAAGCACAGAAGAACTTCTCTTTTCAGTCCTAACTCTCTCCCTACTGATGAACAGCTCAGCAACCTCTCCCTACTGTTAAGATCGGCAGAAGTAAAATAGAGGTCGGCGCTCAGGGCTTTTATAGACACTATGATGCCCCTAAAGTAAATCAATCACTGCAATGCCCTTCTCTAAGATGGTGGTGGACGCTGCACATGTCATCTCATTGCCCACAGTGCACGTCCTTGATCATTGGCTGAAAAAAGGCACCTGAAAGCATTCTGGGAAAACCAACTCTGGCGCTCGTCTTGCCGACCGCATGGCCGACTGCTCACTATGGTCATGTTTCGGTCAACGAAACCCGACTTTGGCGAAAGTCAGCGACTTATGAATCTGACCGACCTGTTTCGCTCAACTCTAGTCTTCATTGTGTATCAGGGCCACTATGAGATGATTGTTTTTCATATATCTAACTCAGGCCCTATTGGTTCATTACATCTATTTTTGCTACAATTCCAGTGGTACTGATAAAGGTGGTTTTGTGATAGACAATTGGTACTTTGAATTGACTTATTTTTTGGCTCGTACTGTTTAAGGACATTGACTTTTATAGTTGTTGTGTCTATGCATTTTAACAATAATATTACTGTATATACTCGTGTATAAGCCGAGATTTTCAGTCCATTTTTTAGGGCTGAAAGTCCCCTCTCGGCTTATACGCGGGTCATATACGGGGGTCGGCAGGGGAGGGGTAGCGGGGGTGTCAGATTACACTCACCTCTCCGCCGCCGCGGTCTCTGCAGCCCCCTGCTTCTCCCACGATCTCCGGCTCCTTTCTGCAGCGGTCCACATGGCACCACTCATTAAAGTCATGAATATGCAAATATTCATGACTTTAATGAGTGGTACCATGTGACCGCTGTAGGAAGGAAGCGCTGTGGAGAGCGCGGGAGAAGAGGAGAGGCTGCAGGGACGCGCGGCGGAGGGTTGAGTACAGCGATATTTACCTGTCCTCTCTCCACTGCTGTGCTGCGTCCTCGTCTGACTCCTCTGGCTGTGAATGATCAGGCAGAGGGCGCGATGACGTGTTAGTGAGCGCCGCGCCCCTGCAGATCATTCACTGCCGAGGAGTCAGACCAAGGGAGCAGCGCTGCGGTGCAGAGAGGACAGGTAAATATCTCAGGTGCCGGGGTACTGAGCAAGCGGTGACACCGGCACCTGTCCCCCATACTGTGGAACATATGGGGCATAATCTGGAGCATATGGGGGCATAAGCTGTGGAACATATGGGGGCATAATATGGAGCATATGGGGGCATAAGCTGTGGAACATATGGGGGCATAATCTGGAGCATATGGGGGCATAATATGGAGCATATGGGGGCATAATCTGGAGCATATGGGGGCATAATCTGGAGCATATAGGGGCATAATATGGAGCATATGGGGGCATAAGCTGTGGAACATATGGGGGCATAATCTGGAGCATATGGGGGCATAATATGGAGCATATGGGGGCATAATATGGAGCATATGGAGGCATAAACTGTGGAACATATGGGGCATAATCTGGAGCATATGGGGCATAATCTGGAGAATATGGGGGCATAATCTGTGGAACATATGGGGGCATAATCTGGAGCATATGGGGGCATAATCTGTGGATCATACGGGGGCATAATCTGTGGAATATATGGGGGCATAATCTGGAGCATATGGGGGCATAATCTGGAGCATATAGGGGCATAATCTGTGGAGCATATTGGGCATAATCTGTGCAGCTTATGGGGGCATAATCTCTGGAGCATCATATGGGGGCATAATCATTTTTCACCCTAGGCTTATACGCGAGTCAATAAGTTTTCCCAGTTTTTTGTGGCAAAATTAGGGGGGGTCGGCTTATACACGGGTCGGCTTATACGTTAGTATATACGGTAAATGTTATGTTTTACATTCCCCAATTGCTAATTTTCATTCATTTTGTCCTTGCTTACTACTGTAAACGGCATGTGTTTTATAATGATCTGGGAAGTAAATAATAGGCATCAGCCATCTCGTTGCCATTTTAAGTCAAATAAAGTGTTTTTTAGGACCACTGTGTGTTTTCTAGCAGTGTTGCAAATACATAATTGGCATCAGCCATCTTTACTGCCATTTATGGGCCAAAAATATATTTTTCAGCACTGCTGTGTATTTTACAGCAGTGTTGCAAATAAATAATTGACATCAGCCATCTTGTTGCCATTTATAGGCAAAATAAATAATTTGCATGCACCACTGTCTTTTCTAGTAGTATGGCAATTAAATAATTGTCATTAACCATCTCGCTAACATTTATAGGCATATAAATATTTTTTCTGTAATGCTGTCTTTTCTAGTAGTGTGGAAAATAAATAATTGGCATCAGTCATCTTGTTGCCATTTCTAGGTCAAAGAAGTAATTTTCCTAAACTGATGTTTGTTTTTTTAGTATTCTGGGAAATAAATAGTTGACATCAGCTGTCTTGCTGCCATTTCTAGGCCAGAAAAATAATTGTCCTAAACCGGTGTGTGTTTTATAGTAGTTTGAGAAATAAAAAAATTGCATCAGCCATCTTGATGCCATTTATAGGCCAAATAAATTATTTTTTAAGGACTTCTTTGTGTTTTCTGGTATTGTTGCAAAGAAATAATTGTCATCAGCCAGCTCGTTGCCATTTATAGGCCAAAGGAATGTTTTCAGGACCACTGTGTGTTTTCTAGTAGAGTTGCAAAGAAATAATTAGCACTAGCAATGTCAGACTCATTACTATTTGTAGGCTAAACAAATATTTTTTCTGTATAGCGGGCTTTTCTAGTAGTGTGGCAAATAAATAATTGGCATCAGCCATCACGTTGCCATTTCTAGGCCAAAGAATATAATTTTCCTTAACTGATATTTGTGTTTTAGTATTCTGGGAAATAAATATCTGGCATCAGTTATCTCGCTGCTATTTCTAGGCCAGATAAATAATTTTCCTGAACCGGTGTGTGTTTTACAGTAGTATGAGAAATAAAAAACTGGCATCAGCCATCTTGATGCCATTTATAGGCTAAAAAATTTTTTTTAAGTACTGCTCTGTGTTTTCTGGTATTGTTGAAAGTAAATAATTGTCTTCAGCCTGCTCATTGCCTGATTAGATGTCTGAGAGTGGCTCCAGTTCCTTTGCATTTTCTTCCACTTGGTCCAATGCAGAAAGTGCACAGTTGGCACCTGAGGACCATGGTCATTTGGCTTCCACCTCACTCCTTTGAAAATCAGACAAGCAGTCTGAGTCCTAAGTCATGCAACAGTCTATTCTGCTTTTTTATGACTTCGCTGGCTGTGGTTCCATGGCCCATCCACCTGGTACTACCCCAGAAGTGGAAGAGACTGAGTGCACTGATGCTCAAACACTTGTTACGTTGGAGTATGAGTACGTGGGAGGGCTAGTTCATATGGTCAGTGGACCACTGCAGCACATGTCAGATTATGATGAAACTTGGTTGTCGACTGCATTGACTTACTGCAGTGTGCAGACTTGCAAGGCGGACAGAGTTGAGGATTCAGCAGATGATGATGAGAGGTCCTAAACTCCACATGGAGCATAGGTCATCCTAATGACATGTGCAGTTCGGAGGGAGAGAAGGTGATCATGCTGCCACAGTAGCAAAGCAAAAAAGGGAGCAGGGTGCAAAGGCGCAGCACGCGGCGCCTACCCAGTACGTTGGCTGCTACTGCCCACCATGCTGCAGAAATCAGCACACCAAAGACAACTCTAAAGAGCTCCTTGGTGTGACATTTCTTCAGGGAATGTACTGCCCACAATGACAGGTGGTTTGCAAACTGTGCTGACTAACCCTTAAGCGAGATGTAAATGTTCTGAACCCAAGAACCACCTGTATGACAAGGTATCTGTATTCCAAGCATGACATAGTTATTAAGGTTGAAGGAAGACTTTAAGTCCATCTAGTTCAACCCATATCCTATCCTAACCTGCCCTAACATGTTGATCCAGAGGAAGGCAAAAAAAAAACCCAAGTGGCAAACAGTAAGCTTCACATTGGGGGAAAAAAAATTCCTTCCCGACTCCACATACGGCAATCGGACTAACTCCCTGGATCAACGCAATATCTAGGAAACCAGTGAATATAGCCTGTAATATTATACTTTTCAAGAAAGGCATCCAGTCCCTTCTTAAATTTTAGTAAGGAATCACTCATTACAACATTAGACGGCAGAGAGTTCCATAGTCTCACTGCTCTTACAGTAAAGAATCTGCGTCTGTGATTATGGCTAAACCTTCTTTCCTCCAGACATAGAGGATGCCCCCTTGTCCCCGTCACAGGTCTAAGAGTAAAAAGATCATTAGAAAGGTCTTTGTACTGTCCCCTCATATATTTATACATTGTAATAAGATCACCCCTAAGCCTTCGTTTTTCCAAACTAAATAACCCCAAGTGTAATAACCTGTCTTGGTATTGCAAACCCCCCAGTTCTCTAATAACCTTGGTCGCTCTTCTCTGCACCCGCTCCAATTCAGCTATGTCTTTCTTATACACCGGAGACCAGAACTGCACACAGTATTCTAAGTGTGGTCGCACCAGTGACTTGTATAGAGGTAAAATTATGTTCTCTTCATGAGCATCTGAGATGCAGTGGAGCACACATCTTTAAAAACATGACAGCTCTGACTCTCCTCCTTTTCCCTATTTTGCTGTGGTTGCGGCCTCTACCTCCCACTCATGATCAACAGGATCACAGCCCTCCCCACAAAGAGAGAATGTAATAGTATCACCACCAGTATCACTGAGCATTTCCACACTGTTCTATCGCAGTGTTCAGCTTTCCATCCCCAAACCCTTGAGATGAAAAGGAAATATACCCCTAGCCAACCTCGAACCATGGTCAGCATTTCCAAATTACTGGCCTTTGAAATCATGCCAATCCAGCTGGTGGAGATGGACAGTTTTAAAAAAACTGATGGCAGTGGCTGTCCAAAGGATGTTGTTCCCAGCCGCCACTACTTTTCCAGACGGGCCGTCCCTACCCTGCACAGACATGTTGCAGATAAAATCAGGTGCACACAGTGCAATACAATAATTGGCAAGGTACATATAACCACCAATACATGGACCAGTAAGCACGGCCAGAGACATTAAATCTCACTAATTGCCAACTAACTCGGTAAATGTATTGGCGGCTGGGACAGATGTGAAAGACATTGTAGCCCATGTCATACCACCACCAAGGATTGCTGGACATGTTTCTGTTCAGATTGCACTAATGCTTTTCAGCTTTGCCTGCAGTTGGGCAAAGCATACTGTGCACGCGCAAGAGGCAATTTGAATGCACACACGCGGGATCTGTACGCGAACAATGCTATTCACAGAATGGAATGCATACAGCACTCGAAGAGGGGTGGAGAGAGGGACCAGAACCAACGCCCATCAGACCGGACCGAGGATATTTACATACAGTGCGGGAGCAATATAAAAGGTTTTTATGGGGGATTCATGGGGAGTCATGGGGTTTCACCAATAGTTGGGGAATGTATAGCTCAACCTCTATTAGATGCAGGAAAGATGTATATCTTTGTACCGTGTTAACCACAAATTATTGCCACAACTGTTCATCCCTCTCCCATATTGACAGTTCTGCTTTACGTCACTTGTCTTATCTATTGCATTATTTCTGTGCTGTGTTGTGTATAAATATGTGATTCTTCAGATGTTGTATTAGTCTTTGCCTGATGAAGAGACCTGAGTAGTCTCGAAAGCTTGCAATTTGTTACCATCTTTTCAGTTAGCCATTAAAAGGTATCAACCACTGAGGACTCTCAACTCTATTAGATGATATTTTTAGTTGATAGGCCAAAAAAACTGGTGACAGATTCCCAATAAGACCTGCATCACCAACTTCAGCACAACCAGGGAGAAACAACAGTTGGCTGTTCTGAAACTAATCTGTTGGGGACAAATTCCACAATGCCTAGGAGCTGTGGACTGGGATCAAACAGCAGACAGATGAGTGGTTGGTGCCAGTGGACCTGAGACCCAGCCTTGTGGTTTGCAATAACAGGTGAAATCTCATAGGATCTCTGGGCTAGCTGGTTTGATGCACATCCCTTGTCTGGGCATGTGCTGAACTTGGTGACACAGAGGTTCCCTGGAGCTGGAGAGACTGTGCGAGCAGCAGCAGGCAATAGTGGAGTTATAGCTGCATCATGCTCTGCAGAACAACACCACTTCACCACCAATAAGTGGGTCTACATGTGATATGTGTGTGCTGACTTAAGCTACCGTATATACTCATGTATAAGCCAAGATTTTCAGCCCATTTTTTAGGGCTGAAAGTCCCCCTCTCGGCTTATACGCTAATCATATACGGGGGTCGGCGGGGGAGGGGATCGGGGGTGTCGGATCATACTCACCCCTATGCCGGCGTGTCTCTGCAGCCCCCTGCTTCTCCCACGATCTACGGCTCCTTCCTGCAGCGGTCACATGGTACATATATTCATGACTTTAATGAGCGGTACCACGTGACCGCTGTAGGACTGAAGAGCTGCGGAGACCGCCGGGAGAAGAGGATAGGCTGCAGAGACGTGCAGGCGGAGTGGTGAGTATAGCGATATTTACCTGTCCCCGGACCACCGCTGCGCTGCTACCTCGTCCGACTCCTCTGGCTGTGAATGTTCAGGCAAAGGGCGCGATGACGTAGTTAGTTCGCGCCGCGCCCTCTGCCTGATCATTCACTGCCGAGGACCCGGAAGAGGGAGAAGCGCAGCGGTGGACCAGTCCGGTGACAGGTAAATATCTCAGGTGCCGGGTCCTGAGCGTGCGGTGACACCGGCACCTGTCCCCCATAGCGCACCGGTGTCACCGCCTGCTCAGGACACCGGCACCTTGGCCCCAGTGACGAGAGGTGAGTATGTCATTTTTTTTGCAGCAGCAGCGCGGCAGCATAAGGGACCTATACTATGGGGCATAATCTGTGGAGCATATGGGGCATAATCTGTGGAGCATATGGGGGCATAATCTGTGGAACATATGGGGGCATAATCTGTGAAGCATATGGGGGCATAATCTGTGGAGCATATGAGGGGCATAATCTGTGGAGCATATGGGGGCATAATCTGTGGAGCATATGGGGGCATAATCTGTGGAACATATGGGGGCATAATCTGTGAAGCATATGGGGGCATAATCTGTGCAGCATATTGGGCATAATCTGTGGAGCATAATCTGTGGAGCATATGGGGGCATAATCTGTGGAGCATATGGGGGCATAATCTGTGGAGCATATGAGGGCATAATCTGTGGAGCATATTGGGCATAATCTGTGGAGCATATGGGGCATAATCTGTGGAGCATAGGGTGGCATACTCTGTGGAGCATATGGGGGCATAATCTGTGCAGCATATGGGGCATAATCTGTGCAGCATATGGGGGCATAATCTGTGGAGCATCATATGGGGGCATAATCATTTTTCACCCTAGGCATATACGCGAGTCAATAAGTATTCCCAGTTTTTTGTGGCAAAATTAGGGGGGTCGGCTTATACACGGGTCGGCTTATACATCAGTATATACGGTACTTTGAATATTCCACCAATATGGCAAGCACTGATAATGCTATCATCAGGGTTACTGTACTACTTATATCCAAAAAAAAGTCTATAAACATATCATATATATATGGGGACTAGAGTTGAGCGATACTTTCCGATATGCTAAAGTATCGGAATCGGAATGGTATCGCCGATATCACTAAAATATCGGCGATACCCGATACCGATACCGGAAGTCCCATGTAAGTCTATGGGAACAAAATATCGCAACTAAAAAAACCCCATTCTTTCCTTGTAAACACTAAATATACACACATAGAATACATATATATATATATATATACATGTCATTGTGACATATATATATACATATATGTATAGTTTATACACTTCTACATAGTAAAATATCCTTTGATTCAATTGCCGGGTAAAGCCGGCTTCAGTGAAAAGACAGAAGCACCCGACATGAAATGACACTTGGTGTACATAGGGTTAAACATTTCTTTTCATGTCCTTTGCTATCTAATTTGCACAAACAATTAAATCAGACTATGTGTGCAAAATTTCACACCTGTAGGGGTTAATTAAAGGTGTAAATTCGTTGTAAAAAAAACGGACTTTTTTGCTACGAATTTACACCTTTAATTAACCCCTAGAGGTGTGAAATTTTGCACACATAGTCTGATTTAATTGTTTGTGCAAATTAGATAGCAAAGGACATGAAAAGACATGGTTAACCCTATGTACACCAAGTGTCATTTCATGTCGGGTTCTGCATTTTCACAAAAGCCGGCAATTGAATTAGCGGCTATTATACTATGTAGAAGTGTATGAACTACAAATATAAATATATATATATATATGTGTCACAAATTCAATGACATGTATATATATATATGAGGTGTAAAATTGCTGAAAAAAAATGCGTGGGCTCCCGCCCTATTTTTGCAACCAGACAGACAAAGCCAGTGAGTGGGGGCAGATAATAATAGCCCAGAGAGGGACCATTATTTTTGCCCCCCCCCGGCTACTAACATCTGCCCCCAGACACCCCAGGAAAGACAAATCTATAATTAGATTCGCCCTTTCTGGCACTTTGCCCGTCTATTCCCATTGCCCTGTAGCGGTGGCGAATGGGTTAATATGGGGTTAAAGCCACCTTGCTATTGAAAGGTGACCTTAAGCCAGGTTAATAATTGAGAGCTGTCAATTAGACAACTATCAATTATTAATCCTATTGCATGAAATAAAAATAAAACACACACACTTTAATTAAAAATCATTTTAATGAAATAAAGACACATGTTTTTGACCATCTTTTATTTTACTGCAAAAACCATTTCCTGTAATAAAAATAAAATAAAAAAGCAAAATTATTCTTACCTATCCCATGCACAGTCAGGTCCCACGGTGTAATCCTTCAGAAAGGGTTAATGTTTACTGCAGGGACCGCAGCTAATGCTGCAGCCTCACAGTAAACCCCAAATGAATGAGTTCCTCTCCTGCCTGACAGGAGAGTAAAGGCTGGGTGTCACATAACGATACACCAGCGATCCCGACAACGATATGCACTTGTCAGGATCGCTGGTGTATCGCTACATGATCGCTGCTGAGCTGCCAAACAGGCAGCTCAGGCAGCGATCTGGGACAGCGACACTGCGGGTAACATCGCTTAAGGGCCCGTCTCACATAGCGATATCACTACCAAGATCGCTGCTGAGTCACTAGTTTTGTGACGCAGCAGCGAGCTCACCAGCGATATTGCTGTGTGTGACATTCAGCGACGATCAGCCCCCCTGCCGGGTATCGCTGATCGTCGCAGAAATGTCAGGACCTTTTTTTGATCGCTGGTTTCCCTCTGACAGGCACGCATCGCTGCGTGTGACAGGCGGGAAACCAGCGATCAAAGGTCCTGACAGTTCAGCGACGATCAGCGATACCCGGCAGGGGGGCTGATCGTCGCTGAATGTCACACACAGCGATATCGCTGGTGAGCTCGCTGCTGCGTCACAAAACTAGTGACTCAGCAGCGATCTCGGTAGCGATATCGCTATGTGAGACGGGCCCTTAAGTGGAAAGCTTAATTGATTGCTTTCCACTTTCACTTCAGGTCAGCCAGGGACACAATCAGTGACGTCAGAGGGAACTGATTAACAAAAATAGGGGTTCCCTTTGAAAAAAAAATGGCGTGGGGTCCCCCCTATTTTTGTTAACCAGCCAGATGAAGCAGACCGCTGAGGCCTGGATTTTCAGGCTGTTAAGGAGCCAAGATCCATGGACCTTGCCAGCCTGATAATACCAGGCCACAGCAGTCTGCATATCTTGGCTGATTAACAAAAATAGGGGATCCCCTCGAAAAAAATTGGCGTGGGGTCCCCCCTATTTTTGTTAACCAGCCAGATGAAGCATACCGCTGAGGCCTGGATTTTCAGGCTGTTAAGGAGCCAAGATCCATGGACCTTGCCAGCCTGATAATACCAGGCCACAGCAGTCTGTATATCTTGGCTGATTAACAAAAATAGGGGATCCCCTCGAAAAAAATTAGCGTGGGGTCCCCCCTATTTTTGTTAACCAGCCAGATGAAGCAGACCGCTGAGGCCTGGTTTTTCAGGCTGGTAAGGATCCAATATCCATGGACCTTGCAAGCCTGATAATACCAGGCCACAGCAGTCTGCTTAGCTTGGCTGCTTAACAAAAATAGGGGATCCCCTCGAAAAAAAAACGGCGTGGGGATCCCCCCTATTTTTGTTAACCAGCCAAGTAAAATGCAGACTGCTGCGGCCTGGTATTAAAAGACTGTCAAGGCCCATGGATTTTGGCCCTCAACAGCCTGATAATACCAGGCTACAGCAGCCCCACATTTGGCGCATCAAAAGATGTGCCAATTGTGGCACTTTACCCGGCTCTTCCCACTTGCCCTGTAGCGGTGGCAAGCGGGGTAATAAGGGGTTATTGTCACCGTTGATTGCACGGTGACAATAAGCCCGGTTAATAATGGAGAGGTGTCAATAAGACACCGATCCATTATTAATCCCAAAGTTATTAAATGTGTAAAAAAAAGACAAAGCAAGAAAAAAGTATTTTAATGAAATAAAAGAGACAACACAGTTTTCATTAATTTTATTATACACTCATTCCTGCGACGCCATCGATCTCCTGTAAAAAAAGAAAAAAAACAAACCAACAGTATACCACCTGTCCGACGCAGTCCATAGTAACGATTGTCCCACGACGATCCAACTCTGCTACATCGCAATGACAGGCAGAGCCTGTCATTGCAACGCAGCACAGCTGATTACCTGCTTCCCCGGCGGTGACGTCATCGGACTGACTGCTTTACGGCCGGGATTACCCAGCAGTCACTGCAGTTATCGCGAGAAACTGCATGTGACCGCTGGGGAGAAGAGGATGGCGGCCATGAAGCAGTCCAGGACGTGACCGCCGGAGATCTTCTGCCAGGTAAGTGCCGCTGACTCCTGACAGACCCGACAGACGGACACTGACAGTGACAGTGACATCCCGATTCCGGTATCCGATAAGACGAAAATATCGGAACTCGGAATCGGAATTCCGATACAGCTAATATCGGCCGATACCCGATATTTGCAGTATCGGAATGCTCAACACTAATGGGGACCTTAAAGTTAAAAGAGAATAAGCCCCATTGCAGTCAGAAACATGGATGCATTAAAGATGTATAGAGCCTAGAAAATGGATACAAAGTACCTAAACACCACTGAAAGGAGGTATATAAAAAATTTTAATTTTTATTCAAAAGTTTAGTATACATAATAAAACATCATGAATCAAAAATAGCATGAAACATGTAAGAGAAAACAAACAAGAGGAAAATACTCAAGCAAGATAATAGTGGTAGGGTGGAATAGTAACAGGCTATGGGTAAGTATGTAGCAATGTATGAGTTAGGTCCTATCCTAAGACACAAGGTGTGCCAGGCTGAAAAGAAAGTGCATACAGTGCAGATTGCAAGAGCCATTCATGACAACCATGGAATTAGTACCCTGATGCCTCTGTGATACTGTGGACGGGCACTAATACTACACTATGAGTAAGCTTTAATTTACTAATTCCATGATTGTCCTGAATGGGTCTTGCAATCTACACTATATGCGCTTTATTTTCAGCCTGGCACTTTGTGTCTTAGGATAGGCCTATCTAATACATAGCTATATACCGTACTTACTCATAGCCTGTTACTATTCCAGCCCACCACTCTTACCTTTCTTGAGTATTTTCCTCTTGTTTATTTCCTCTTACATGTTTCATGCTATTCTTGATTCATGATGTTTCATTATGTGTACTAAACTTTTGAATAAAATTAAAAAATTTTATATACCTGCATTCAGTGCTGTGTTTGGTTACTTTGTATCCATTTTCTAGGCTCTGAACAACTTACATGCCTGCAGGAAAAAAATGTTTAGGTCATGATAGATGAGATGGCACTGGTGGTACTGGAGGAAGAGCAGCAGGGGGAGCAGGGCCAATGGCTCAGAGGGTGGGTTACCGCGATAACAGTGGCCAGGTACCCAAATGTACAGTAAAAGGACAGTTTGGGAATATGAAGATGATGATGAGGAGGAGGAACAACCGTGTTCTGAGCAGAGTGGCACTCATATCAGCTCATGGATGGCTAAGGGGATACAGAGGACACTGATGATACACCTCCCACTGA
>JARQOD010006428.1:0-42950 GCA_033576555.1 Oophaga sylvatica | reverse complement strand
CGCACTGTAATTGGGGGATTGTGGTGGCTCTGTTATAAGGGGATTGAGAATAGCTGTTATGTGGACAATGTGACTGACTGTTATGGGGCATTGTGGCTGGCTCTGTTATGGGGTCTTGGCGCCTTGCCCTGTTATGGGGCGATGTGGCTGGCTCTGTTATGGGTGATGTGGCTGGCTCTGTTATAAGGGGATTGTGACTAGCTGTTATGTGGGCAATGTGACTGACTCTGTTATGGGGGCACTGTGGCTCGCTCTATTATTGGAGCACTGTGGCTGACTCTTAGACTAAGTTCACACGTTGCGGAATTGCCGCGGAAATTTCCGCGGCAATCCCGCACTTCTCCCGCAGGAAATACGCACGTTTTTGTGTGCTGATTCCCGCCAGAATAATAGCGTTTGCAAGCGTAATTAGCTTGCAGAATGCTAGCGTTTTCCTAGCGATCTGTTGCATCGCTTGGAAAACTGATTGACAGGTTGGTCACACGAGTCAAACATAGTGTTGACAAGTGTGACCAACTTTTTACTATTGATGCCGCCTATGTCGCATCAATAGTAAAAAGATCTAATGTAAAAATAATAAATAATGATATTCTCACCTTCCGGCGGCCCCCGCAGCCTTCCCGCCTTCAGCGACGCTCCCGCAACTCCGGTCCCAAGGATGCTTTGCGGCAAATCACACCGATGACGTAGCATCTCGCGAGACCGCTATGCCATCTGGGTGATTCTCGCAAAGGACTCTTGGGACCGGAAGTTGCCGGGAGCGTCGCTGAAGGCGGGAAGGCTGCGGGGGCCGCGGGAAGGCTGCGGGGGCCGCCGGAAGGTGAGAATATCATTATTTTTTATTTTAATTATTGTTTTACAGGGATATGGTACCCAGGGCCTGGAGGAGAGTCTCCTCTCCTCCAGACCCTGGTACCACCGCACATGAACCGCTTACATTCCGCAAAATTAATGAACATGTTGCTATTTTTTCCGCAAAGCGTTTTTTTCGCGGAAAAAAACGCAACATGTGGCCAAAACATGCGGAATCAATTAACATGTATAGGATGCTTAATGCTTGCGTTTTTATCGCGTTTTACCGCGGAAAACCGCGGAAAAACCGCGAAAAAAACGCAATTATTCCTGATCGTGTGCACTTAGCCTTATGGGGCCATCGAGTCTGGCTCTATTATGGGGCACTGTGGCTGACTGTTATGTGGACAATGTGACTGACTCTGTTATGGGAGCATTGTGCTACCTCTTTTATTGCAGCATTGCGGCTGTTGTGCTATGAAGGCACTGTGGCTGACTCTGTTAGGGGTTGGTGGCTGGCTGTTATGTGGGTGATGTGGTTTGGATCTGTTATCGGGGTACGTGGCTGACTCTGCTATGCCAGAAATATGGGTGTATTTTTCAATGGTCTGGAACTGTGGCCAAAATGTTGACTATTTATGTTGTGGATCACTGTTTTTGTCTCTTCAAGGGGACTGTGGCTGCCAGTAATGGGGCACTGTGACTATTTCTGTAATGTATTTGCTGCACCCCGCAGGGCCGTGGGGTACTCGTACCGGGCTGGTTTTGTTACTTCAGGGGTTGTCATGGCAGCGGTGACCCGGTCCGTGGCCCTGGTCGAGCAATCAAATGATGAAGGGAATAGCTATTATGGGATTAGTTTGTGACGCCACCCGTGGAGTTCGGCAATAAGATGGCCGACGCTGCGATTCAGATCCACTGGGGAAGATGGTGACGCAGCAAAGATGGTCCATCTCCCCACGGGTAGAGCAGGGCCCCAGGGAAGATATAAAAGTCTGTTCAGGTGATGGTGAACGTTGAGGTGCAGAGAATAAGTCAGGGACACAGAAACGTGCAGTTTTCTTTACCGTTTTGCTTCTTGGAAGATGAAGATGCAATCCGGGGTACTACTTATAGATGATAGCAGGAGTCCTGCTCGCCTGGAAGCATTCAGGGGATCCACCCTGCCAGGTGGGGTTAGAGGCCTTCCTGCTGCGCTCTCTTTTCTGGTCCCGGCTGCCTGTAGCTCAGCTCGGACCCTCTCTTGTGTGTTGGCTTCAACCTGTATGGCAAACAGCGTGAGCCTATCACAGGCACTGTCTGTTCACTGGCAGCCCTGGGCTTTTGTTCTGCTGCGGTGCCTCCAGGTGTTCAGTGTGGTCCGGGAGCTTGCAGTCCCCTGCCCTCCAGATTCAGCTGTCGGGGCGTACAGCACCCGCACAGCCCAGGACTCTGGCGTCCTTTTTATCAGCGCTCCGCTCCGGGATCAGCTCTGACACAGCTGTAATTCCCAGAGCCCTTGTCTCCGCTCCTCTCTCTTCCCTCTCCTCAGACCAACTCTCTCACTCACTCTTTCCAGAACAATCTCCTTCTCAGCACTAACTCCTCCCACCAACTGTCACTCCCTAAAGCTCCGCCCCTTTTGGTCTGGAGTTAGAACAAGTGTTGGATGCTGTGTATTACCTGACATGGGGACCCCTCATTGCTTCCAGGAACGACATCACCACCCTGTAGAGGGAGGCAATGACATCGTGGCAACCGGACTCTGGGATGCCACATTCATTCTTTTTTCAGGCCCATTGACTGTTTTTCTATAATGACACTGTGCCTGGCTCTGTAATGTGGGCATACTGGTCAACTCAGTTATGAGAGAACTGTAGCCAGTTCTGTTATAGTGGCACTGTGGCTGGTTTACGTCGTCATTGTGGCTGGCCTTGTTATGGTGGCACCGTGGTTGGCTCTGTTATAGTGGCACTGCGGCTGAGACTGTTATAGTGGCACTGCAGCTGGTTTTGTTATGTGGTCACTGTGGCTGGCTCTATTATGGTGGCATTGTAGCTGGCTCTATTATAGTTGCACTGTGGTAGGCCTTGTTATAGTGGCACTGTGGTAGGCCTTGTTATAGTGGCACTGTGGTTGGCCTTGCTTTAGTGGCACTGCAGCTGGTTTTGTTATGTGGTCACTGTGGCTGGCTCTGTTACAGTGGCACTGTGTTGGCTTTGTTATATTGTCACAGTGGCTGGCTGTTATAGTGGCACTGAGGCTGGCTCTGTTATAGTGGCACTGTGGCTGGCTCTGTTATAGTGTCACTGCAGCTGGTTTTGTTATGTGGTCAATGTGGCTGGCTCTGTTATATTGGCACTGTGGCTGGCTCTGTTATAGTGGCACTGAAACTGGCTCTATTATAGTGGCACTGTGGCTGGCTCTGTTATAGTGGCACTGAAACTGGCTCTATTATAGTGGCACTGAGGCTGGCTTTGTTGTGTGGTTACTGTGGCTGGCTCTGTTATAGTGGCACTGTGGCTGGCTCTGTTATAGTCGCACTGTGGCTGGCTTTATTATAGTGGCACTGAGGCTGGCTCTGTTACAGTGGCATTGCAGCTGGCTTTGTTAAGTGGTCACTGTGGCTGGCTCTATTATAGTGGCACTGCAGCTGGCTTTGTTATGTGGTCACTGTGGCTGGATCTATTATAGTGGCACTGCAGCTGGCTTTGTTATAGTGGCACTGTGGCTGGCTCTATTATAGTAGTACTGTGGCTGGCTCTGTTATAGTGGCACTACGGCTGGCTTTGTTATGTGGTCACTGTGGCTGGTTGTGTTATGTGATCACTGTGGCTGGCTCTGTTATAGTGGCACTATGGCTGGCTTTGTTATGTGGTCACTGTGGCTGGCTCTGTTATAGTGGTACTACGGCTGGCTTTGTTATGTGGTCAATGTGGCTGGCTCGATTATAGTGGCACTGTGGCTGGTTGTGTTATGTGATCACTGTGGCTGGCTCTGTTATAGTGGCACTATGGCTGGCTTTGTTATGTGGTCACTGTGGCTGGATCTATTATAGTGGCACTGTGGCTGGCTCTATTAAAGTGGTACTGTGGCTGGCTCTGTTATAGTGGCACTAAGGCTGGTTTTGTTATGTGGTCACTGTGGCTGGCTCTGTCATAGTGGCACTACGGCTGGCTTTGTTATGTGGTCACTGTGGCTGGCTCGATTATAGTGGCACTATGGTTGGCTTTCTTATGTGGTCACTGTGGCTGGCTCTGTTACACTGGTACTGTGTTGATTTTGTTTCAGAGGCACTGTGGCTGGCTCTGGTATAGTGAAAATATATCGTTGCACTACCGTGGTGGTGCACAAGTAGGTTTCCCAACCCGTGTACAGTAAGATAGATAAACTTGGCACTCAACTTATAGATGATAATCCCAATTTATTTATTGCAGTCACAGAACAGATAGACGTTTCAGTCCAATAGGGGCCTTCCTCAGTCCGACTGCTTGTGGCAAGAAGAGTAGTGTGATTGAAGGCAGCTTGCCTTAGTAGAAAGACACATCTATAGTTAGTTCTTGGTGGCCTTCTTATGAGGTGATCTCTAGTAAAGATATAATCCTGATCGGGATCAGATATAGTGGGCCACTGTGGCTCCTTAAAAGCAATATAGGCGTCCGGTAGGGATATGTGTCTCTCCTCTGATGCGGTGTCCACCGCTTGTCAGGTGAACTAACTACTCTTCTTGCCACAAGCAGTCGGACTGAGGAAGGCCCCTATTGGACCGAAACGTCTATCTGTTCTGTGACTGCAATAAATAAATTGGGATTATCATCTATAGGCTCTGGTATAGTGGCACCGCAGCTGGTTTTGTTATGTGGTCACTGTGGCTGGCTCTGTTATAGTGGCATTGTGGCTGGCTCTGTTATAGTGGCACTGTGGCTGGATCTATTATAGTGGCACTGTGGCTGGCTCTATTAAAGTGGTACTGTGGCTGGCTCTGTTATAGTGGCACTAAGGCTGGCTTTGTTATGTGGTCACTGTGGCTGGCTCGATTATAGTGGCACTATGGTTGGCTTTCTTATGTGGTCACTGTGGCTGGCTCTGTTACACTGGTACTGTGTTGATTTTGTTTCAGAGGCACTGTGGCTGGCTCTGGTATAGTGGCACCGCAGCTGGTTTTGTTATGTGGTCACTGTGGCTGGCTCTGTTATAGTGGCATTGTGGCTGGCTCTGTCATAGTGGCACTATGGTTGGCTTTGTTATGTGGTCACTGTGGCTGGCTCTGTTACAGTGGCACTGTGTTGGCTTTGTTATATTGTCACAGTAGCTGGCTCTGTTATAGTGGCACTGAGGCTGGCTCTTTTATAGTGGCACTGAGGCTGGCTCTGTTATAGTGGCACTGAGGCTGGCTCTGTTATAGTGGCATTGCAGCTGGTTTTGTTATGTGGTCACTGTGGCTGGCTCTGTTATAGTGGCACTACGGCTGGCTTTGTTATGTGGTCACAGTGGCTGGATCTATTATAGTGGCACTGTGGCTGGCTCTATTAAAGTGGTACTGTGGCTGGCTCTGTTATAGTGTCACTACGGCTAGCTTTGTTATGTGGTCACTGTGGCTGGCTCTCTGTTATAGTGGCACTGCGGCTGGCTTTGTTATGTGGTCACTGTGGCTGGCTCGATTATAGTGGCACTAAGGCTGGTTTTGTTATGTGGTGACTGTGGCTGGCTCTGTTATAGAGGCACTGTGGCTGGTTTTGTTATGTGGTCACTGTGGCTGGCTCTGTCATAGTGGCACTATGGTTGGCTTTCTTATGTGGTCACTGTGGCTGGCTCTGTTACACTGGTACTGTGTTGATTTTGTTTCAGAGGCACTGTGGCTGGCTCTGGTATAGTGGCACCGCAGCTGGTTTTGTTATTGGTCACTGTGGCTGGCTCTGTTATAGTGGCATTGTGGCTGGCTCTGTTATAGTGGCACTGTGGCTGGCTCTGTCATAGTGGCACTATGGTTGGCTTTGTTATGTGGTCACTGTGGCTGGCTCTGTTACAGTGGCACTGTGTTGGCTTTGTTATATTGTCACAGTGGCTGGCTCTGTTATAGTGGCACTGAGGCTGGCTCTGTTATTGTGGCACTGAGGCTGGCTCTGTTATAGTGGCATTGCAGCTGGTTTTGTTATGTGGTCACTGTGGCTGGCTCTGTTATAGTGGCACTGCGGCTGGATCTATATAGTGGCACTGAGGCTGGCTCTGTTATAGTGGCATTGCAGCTGGTTTTGTTGTGTGGTCACTGTGGCTGGCTCTGTTATAGTGGCACTGCAGCTGGATCTATTATAGTGGCACTGAGGCTGGCTCTGTTATAGTGGCACTGAGGCTGGCTCTATTATAGTGGCACTGAGGCTGGCTTTGTTGTGTGGTTACTGTGGCTGGCTCTGTTATAGTGGCACTGTGGCTGGCTCTGTTATAGTCGCACTGTGGCTGGCTTTATTATAGTGGCACTGAGGCTGGCTCTGTTACAGTGGCATTGCAGCTGGCTTTGTTAAGTGGTCACTGTGGCTGGCTCTATTATAGTGGCACTGCAGCTGGCTTTGTTATGTGGTCACTGTGGCTGGATCTATTATAGTGGCACTGCAGCTGGCTTTGTTATAGTGGCACTGTGGCTGGCTCTATTATAGTAGTACTGTGGCTGGCTCTGTTATAGTGGCACTACGGCTGGCTTTGTTATGTGGTCACTGTGGCTGGTTGTGTTATGTGATCACTGTGGCTGGCTCTGTTATAGTGGCACTATGGCTGGCTTTGTTATGTGGTCACTGTGGCTGGCTCTGTTATAGTGGTACTACGGCTGGCTTTGTTATGTGGTCAATGTGGCTGGCTCGATTATAGTGGCACTGTGGCTGGTTGTGTTATGTGATCACTGTGGCTGGCTCTGTTATAGTGGCACTATGGCTGGCTTTGTTATGTGGTCACTGTGGCTGGATCTATTATAGTGGCACTGTGGCTGGCTCTATTAAAGTGGTACTGTGGCTGGCTCTGTTATAGTGGCACTAAGGCTGGTTTTGTTATGTGGTCACTGTGGCTGGCTCTGTCATAGTGGCACTACGGCTGGCTTTGTTATGTGGTCACTGTGGCTGGCTCGATTATAGTGGCACTATGGTTGGCTTTCTTATGTGGTCACTGTGGCTGGCTCTGTTACACTGGTACTGTGTTGATTTTGTTTCAGAGGCACTGTGGCTGGCTCTGGTATAGTGAAAATATATCGTTGCACTACCGTGGTGGTGCACAAGTAGGTTTCCCAACCCGTGTACAGTAAGATAGATAAACTTGGCACTCAACTTATAGATGATAATCCCAATTTATTTATTGCAGTCACAGAACAGATAGACGTTTCAGTCCAATAGGGGCCTTCCTCAGTCCGACTGCTTGTGGCAAGAAGAGTAGTGTGATTGAAGGCAGCTTGCCTTAGTAGAAAGACACATCTATAGTTAGTTCTTGGTGGGCCTTCTTATGAGGTGATCTCTAGTAAAGATATAATCCTGATCGGGATCAGATATAGTGGGCCACTGTGGCTCCTTAAAAGCAATATAGGCGTCCGGTAGGGATATGTGTCTCTCCTCTGATGCGGTGTCCACCGCTTGTCAGGTGAACTAACTACTCTTCTTGCCACAAGCAGTCGGACTGAGGAAGGCCCCTATTGGACCGAAACGTCTATCTGTTCTGTGACTGCAATAAATAAATTGGGATTATCATCTATAGGCTCTGGTATAGTGGCACCGCAGCTGGTTTTGTTATGTGGTCACTGTGGCTGGCTCTGTTATAGTGGCATTGTGGCTGGCTCTGTTATAGTGGCACTGTGGCTGGATCTATTATAGTGGCACTGTGGCTGGCTCTATTAAAGTGGTACTGTGGCTGGCTCTGTTATAGTGGCACTAAGGCTGGCTTTGTTATGTGGTCACTGTGGCTGGCTCGATTATAGTGGCACTATGGTTGGCTTTCTTATGTGGTCACTGTGGCTGGCTCTGTTACACTGGTACTGTGTTGATTTTGTTTCAGAGGCACTGTGGCTGGCTCTGGTATAGTGGCACCGCAGCTGGTTTTGTTATGTGGTCACTGTGGCTGGCTCTGTTATAGTGGCATTGTGGCTGGCTCTGTCATAGTGGCACTATGGTTGGCTTTGTTATGTGGTCACTGTGGCTGGCTCGGTTACAGTGGCACTGTGTTGGCTTTGTTATATTGTCACAGTAGCTGGCTCTGTTATAGTGGCACTGAGGCTGGCTCTTTTATAGTGGCACTGAGGCTGGCTCTGTTATAGTGGCACTGAGGCTGGCTCTGTTATAGTGGCATTGCAGCTGGTTTTGTTATGTGGTCACTGTGGCTGGCTCTGTTATAGTGGCACTACGGCTGGCTTTGTTATGTGGTCACAGTGGCTGGATCTATTATAGTGGCACTGTGGCTGGCTCTATTAAAGTGGTACTGTGGCTGGCTCTGTTATAGTGTCACTACGGCTAGCTTTGTTATGTGGTCACTGTGGCTGGCTCTCTGTTATAGTGGCACTGCGGCTGGCTTTGTTATGTGGTCACGTGTGCTGGCTCGATTATAGTGGCACTAAGGCTGGTTTTGTTATGTGGTGACTGTGGCTGGCTCTGTTATATAGGCACTGTGGCTGGTTTTGTTATGTGGTCACTGTGGCTGGCTCTGTCATAGTGGCACTATGGTTGGCTTTCTTATGTGGTCACTGTGGCTGGCTCTGTTACACTGGTACTGTGTTGATTTTGTTTCAGAGGCACTGTGGCTGGCTCTGGTATAGTGGCACCGCAGCTGGTTTAGTTATGTGGTCACTGTGGCTGGCTCTGTTATAGTGGCATTGTGGCTGGCTCTGTTATAGTGGCACTGTGGCTGGCTCTGTCATAGTGGCACTATGGTTGGCTTTGTTATGTGGTCACTGTGGCTGGCTCTGTTACAGTGGCACTGTGTTGGCTTTGTTATATTGTCACAGTGGCTGGCTCTGTTATAGTGGCACTGAGGCTGGCTCTGTTATTGTGACACTGAGGCTGGCTCTGTTATAGTGGCATTGCAGCTGGTTTTGTTATGTGGTCACTGTGGCTGGCTCTGTTATAGTGGCACTGCGGCTGGATCTATTATAGTGGCACTGAGGCTGGCTCTGTTATAGTGGCATTGCAGCTGGTTTTGTTGTGTGGTCACTGTGGCTGGCTCTGTTATAGTGGCACTGCAGCTGGATCTATTATAGTGGCACTGAGGCTGGCTCTGTTATAGTGGCACTGAGGCTGGTTCTGTTATAGTGGCACTGAGGCTGGTTCTGTTATAGTGGCACTGAGGCTGGCTCTGTTATAGTGGCACTGAGGCTGGTTCTGTTATAGTGGCACTGAGGCTGGCTCTGTTATAGGGGCACTGAGGCTGGATCTATTATAGTGGCACTGAGGCTGGCTCTGTTATAGTGGCACTGAGGCTGGTTCTGTTATAGTGGCACTGCAGCTGGTTTTGTTATGTGGTCACTGTGGCTGGCTCTGTTATAGTGGCACTGAGGCTGGCTCTGTTATAGTGGCAGTGCAGCTGGCTCTGTTATAGTGGCACTGTGGCTGGCTCTGTTATAGCGGCAGTGCAGCTGGTTTTGTTATGTGGCCACTGTGGCTGGCTCGGATATAGTGGCACTGTGGCTGGCTCGGTTATAGTGGCATTGTGGCTGGCTTTGTTATGGGGGGCACTGTGACTGGCTCTGTTATAGTGGCACTGTGGCTGGCTCGGTTGTAGTGGCACTGTGGCTGGCTCTGTTATAGTGGCACTGAGGCTGGCTGTTATAGTGGCACTGCAGCTGGTTTTGTTATAGTGGCACTGTGGCTGGCTCTGTTATAGTGGCACTGAGGCTGGCTCTGTTATAGTGGCACTGAGGCTGGTTCTGTTATAGTGGCACTGCAGCTGGTTTTGTTACGTGGTCACTTGTTGTGAATGTGTTAGAAATGAATTCTGAGCAGAAGCTCCCTCTGGTGGTTACAAACAGTACTGAACCATTCAATGAAGATTGTGAAGATTGGCAATCAGGAGTTACGGACTGGTCTTATATAAGGGAGGTTCCCTCCCATCAGGGTTGCCGGTGATCAATTGTTCTTGTCTCAACTTTGGTTCCTGGTTCACTTGGAAGCTTGCTGAGTCTTGCCTGCATCTTCTGCTATCAGATAAGATATTTTCTGCTTTTATTTTTGTGCTTGCTTTTTGCATTTTTTCCTGCACTTCTGTGGATGTCAGCCAGGTCCCCTCCGGGGGCTTGTGCTCCTCTCAGTTTATCTGAGCCACTGTTATTTGTTCATTTGCCTTTTCCAGTTTTTTCTGTTGCTGCGGCTTAGTTTTGTTACACCAGAGAACTAATTTAGGTGGTAGAGGTCGTGTGATCTCAGGTGTTTTTGCAATTAGTAGAGTTGGTATTTTTTAGGGTTTTTTGGATTGCAGTAAGTGTCCTTCCTATCCTTTTCTTTCTAGGAAGATTGGGCCCCAACGTTTGCTCATACTATTTTCTGTCTGTGTCAGTATTTCCTCTTGTCTAACCGCCATTACATGTTTGGGGGCTTCCTATGTTCTTTGGGGATCTGCTCCGGGACAGATAGCTTTCCTCTTTCTATCTTTAGGTGTAGTTAACCTCTCAGGCTGTGACGAGGCGTCTAGGACCAACGTAGGTACGCTCCACGGCTGCCTTTAGTTGTGGTGGTTAGTCAGGGTACTGCAATCCTGTAGATTCCAACCACTCTGGTGTATTGCCGTTTTTGCCTGCTCTCCTCAGCTACCAAATCATAACAGTATCACCAGCCAAACTGAAAATGATATGGTACTCACAGAAGGGAAAAATAGTGTGAAAAAAAAAAAAAAAAAGTCAGAGTTGTCAGAGATTTTTTTTTTTTTCTGTTTGTTGCATTTTTTTTTTCCCTCTTTTTCTCTGGGTGCTGAGGATTTTTTTTTCTCTCAATGGAATTTGCACAGTTGTCTGGCCTTGTGGATCAGCTTGCCACTGAAGTTCGGAGTATTGCTACCTATCTTGCAGGGTTGCCGGTTGTGGAACCTAGGATCCCCATGCCAGATTTGTTTTTGGGGGATCAAGCTAAATTTCTGAATTTCAAAAATAACTGTAAGTTGTTTTTTGCCTTAAAACCTAAGTCCTCAGGGAACGGAGCACAGCAGGTTCAAATTGTCATCTCTCTCCTGCGCGGCGATCCTCAGGATTGGGCTTTTTCCCTGACACCTGGGGACCCTGTTTTGAGTAATGTTGATGCATTTTTTCTGGCTCTGGGGCTATTGTACGATAAACCTAATGTCACTGATCAAGCTGAAAAAACCTTGTTGGCATTAAATCAGGGCTTGAGGACGCTGAGTTATACTGTCAGAAATTCCGAAAGTGGGCAGTCCTGACCAAATGGAATGATGATGCTTTGGCAGCCCTTTTTCGGAAGGGTCTGTCAGAGAATGTAAAAGATGTTATGGTGGGTTTCCCTGCTCCCTCTGGTCTCAATGATTCCATGTCATTAGCGATTCAGATTGACAGACGTTTGCGTGAGCGTAGAGGTATGCGTGGAATAGTGTTGCCTTGTGAACCAGCTTCTGAACTCATGCAGTGTGATAGAGTGGCTTCTGGGCACAGCGTCATGAGTTTCGAAAATGCAATGGGTTATGTTTCTACTGTGGTGACGCCTCTCATGCTATTTCAGTCTGCCCTAAGCGGGGAAGACGTTTTGCACGCTCAGTTGTCTTGGGTAGTGTTCAGACTAAATTTCTGTTGACTGTTATCCTGATTTGGTCCCTGTCCACATTTTCTGCTCAGGCTTTTGTTGATTCGGGAGCAGCTATTAACCTGATGGATTTTGATTTTGCTAAAGTTGTGGTTCCCTTGATACCTAATCCTTGTCCCTAAGAGTTATGGTCTCACCTGATGACTACCCCTTCGGAAGCTATACCCACTGGTGATTCTACCCCTTTGGGACCGAAGAAGTTGCAAATTTGGGGCTGTAATCGCTGCTATTATGTACAGGTTCCTGGTTAAGTCCAATCTGTGGTTGGAACTGGTCTGCCAGTGGGTGCAAGTTAATAACATCTTTTTTTTGCTCTGGCATATGCTGATTTTTGACCTAGGATTATGGTTACCCTAGTTTTTGGCTGTAATGATCCTCCATCGCTTCCAGATCTGGGTAATCGCTAATGTACGTCCTTACTATCTCAATTCCTGCAAATTTATGCCTATTTCTATGTTGTAAATTTTTTCCCAAAGGCGTTATTTGTTCCGGAAAAAAACGCACTGTGTAAAATGCGACAATTACATGTATGATGCTTAAGCGTGCGTTTTTATCGCTTTTACCAAACGTCATAAGTATAACGCATCGCAATTATCCTGTGTGTGACATTCCTTAAGTCGCTTTTACTTCTGTACCTGAACTGACGTATGCGGTCTTATATCATCATTAAAGGTAATCAGACCATTTTACCAGGGGGTTTTCTGTGGCCAAAAGTGGTTCATAAGCTGTTTATCTTTGAACATCATGAAAATTTCTATTGATTTATCGTGATATCAACTTGATTTTATTCCAATGATGGGACTATCCAGTGAAAATGTTCGGCACTGTGTTTCCAGATTTTGAGAGAGAATGCTTGTATGTAAAGGGATCAAGTGTCTTTTTGGCGTACAGAGGATCTCATTTCTGGGATTCATTTTGTCCCCATCTGTTATTGAAATGGACCCGGTCAAGGTTCAGGCCATCTGTGATTGGGTCCAACCTACTTCATTAAAGGCTCTTCAGAGATTCTTGGGTTTTGCCAATTTTTTATCGTAAATTTATTGGTAATTTCTCTGTTATTGTTAAACCATTGACTGATTTGACCAAAAAGGGTTCTGATGTGGTGAATTGGCCTCCTGAGGCAGTCTCTGCGATTCAGGAACTTAAGCAGAGATTCACTTCTGCTCCTGTTCTACGGCAGCCTGATGTTTCTCTGCCATTTCAGGTGGAGGTTGATGCCTCTTAAATTGGGGCAGGTGCCGTTTTGTCCCAAAGAGATCCAGAGACCTCTAAAAGTAACCCTTGTGCCTTTTTCTCTCGAAAATTTCCTCCAACTGAACGTAATTATAACGTGGGTAATCGGGAGTTATTGGCCATGAAGTGGGCTTTTGAAGAGTGGAGACATTGGTTGGAGGGAGCCAAACATCAGGTGGTGGTCCTCACGGACCATAAGAATCTGGTTTATCTCGAATCAGCCAAGCCACTTAATCCTAGACAGGCCAGGTGGGCCTTGTTTTTCACACGTTTTAATTTTGTGGTTTCCTTTCTTCCTGGCACTAAGAATGTTAAGGCGGATGCCCTCTCGAGGAGTTTCCTTGCGGACTCTCCTGAGTTATCTGATCCTGCTGTTATTTTGAAAGAGGGTGTAGTTCTTACCGCTATCTCGCCCAATTTGAGACTGGCTCTGGAAGGGTGTCAGGAGGATAAACCCGAGCGCTGCCCTATTGGGAAATTGTTTGTCCCAGACCGATGGAAAAAGAGTGTGATGTCTGAGATTCATTGTTCCGCGTTGGCCGGTCATCCCGGAATTTTTGGTACCAGAGACTTGGTTAGTCGGTCCTTTTGGTGGCCTACTTTGTCTCGTGACGTCAGGGAATTTGTGCAGTCCTGCGGGACTTGCTCTCACTCCAAGCCTTGCTCTCGCTCTAGTGGTTTGTTGATGCCATTGCCTGTGCCCAAGAGACCATGGACCCATATCTCTATGGATTTCATTTCCGACCTTCCTGTTTCTCAGAGAATGACCGTTATCTGGGTGATTTGTGATAGGTTTTCCAAAATGATACATCTTGTGCCATTACCTAAGTTGCCTTCCTCCTCCGAATTGGTGTCTTTGTTCCTTCAGCACGTGGTTCGGTTACACGGCATTCCTGAGAACATTGTGTCTGACAGAGGAGTCCAGTTTGTTTCCAGA
Source organism: Oophaga sylvatica (assembly GCA_033576555.1). Lineage (NCBI taxonomy): Eukaryota > Metazoa > Chordata > Amphibia > Anura > Dendrobatidae > Oophaga > Oophaga sylvatica. The sequence goes on along the minus strand of JARQOD010006428.1, from coordinate 29,246 downwards.
TTTTGGAGGACTTTTTGTTCTAAACTTGGTGTTCAATTGTCTTTCTCCTCGGCTTTTCATCCTCAGACCAATGGACAAACTGAGAGAACAAACCAGACATTGGAGACTTATCTGAGATGCTTTGTGTCTGCTGATCAAGATGACTGGGTCTCTTTTTTGCCTTTGGCTGAGTTTGCTCTTAATAATAGGGCTAGCTCTGCCACTTTGATGTCTCCATTTTTCTGCAATTTTGGGTTTCACCCTCGATTTTCTTCGGGACAGACGGAGGCTTCTGTCTGTCCAGGTATTGACTCTGTTGTGGAGCGTATGCAGCAGATTTGGGACCAGGTAGTGGAGAGGTTGTCCCTCTCTCAGGAGAGGGCCCAGCGGTTTGCCAACCGGCATAGGACTGATGGTCCTCGGTTTGAAGTGGGGGACTTGGTCTGGTTGTCCTCAAGAAATATCCCTATGAGAGTTGCATCTCCTAAGTTTAAGCCTAGGTTCATTGGACCTTATAAGATCATGGAGATTCTTAATCCTGTTTCCTTTTGTTTACTTCTTCCAGGGACATTTAAGATCCATAACGTGTTCCACAAGTCCTTATTGAAGAGGTTTGTCGAGCCAGTGGTTCCTATGGCTGCGCCTCCTGACCCTGTTTTGGTTGAGGGCAATCTGGAGTATGTGGTTGAGAAAATATTGGATTCTCGTTTTTCTAGACGGAAACTCCAGTATTTGGTTAAGTGGAGAGGTTATGGTCAGGAGGACAATTCTTGGGTGTTTGCTTCGGACATCCATGCTAGGAGACTGATCCGTGCGTATCACAGAGCTCATCCTGACTGACCTGGTTGCCAAAATGAGGGTTCGGTGACCCCTCTTCAAGGGGGGGTACTGTTGTGAATGTGTTAGAAATGAATTCTGAGCAGAAGCTCCCTCTGGTGGTTACAAACAGTACTGAACTATCCAATGAAGATTGTGAAGATTGGCGATCAGGTGTTACTGACTGGTCTTATATAAGGGAGGTTCCCTCCCATCAGGGTTGCCGGTGATCAATTGTTCTTGTCTCAACTTTGGTTCCTGGTTCACTTGGAAGCTTGCTGAGTCTTGCCTGCATCTTCTGCTATCAGATAAGATATTTTCTGCTTTTATTTTTGTGCTTGCTTTTTGCATTTTTTCCTGCACTTCTGTGGAGGTCAGCCAGGTCCCCTCCGGGGGCTTGTGCTCCTCTCAGTTTATCTGAGCCACTGTTTATTTGTTCATTTGCCTTTACCAGTTTTTTTTGTTGCTGCGGCTTAGTTTTGTTACACCAGAGAACTAATTTAGGTGGTAGAGGTCGTGTGATCTCATGTGTTTTTGCAATTAGTAGAGTTGGTATTTTTTAAGGTTTTTTGGATTGCAGTAAGTATCCTTCCTATCCTTTTCTTTCTAGGAAGATTGGGCCCCAACGTTTGCTCATACTATTTTCTGTCTGTGTCAGTATTTCCTCTTGTCTAACCGCCATTACATGTTTGGGGGCTTCCTATGTTCTTTGGGGATCTGCTCCGGGACAGATAGCTTTCCTCTTTCTATCTTTAGGTGTAGTTAACCTCTCAGGCTGTGACGAGGCGTCTAGGACCAACGTAGGTACGCTCCACGGCTGCCTTTAGTTGTGGTGGTTAGTCAGGGTACTGCAATCCTGTAGATTCCAACCACTCTGGTGTATTGCCGTTTTTGCCTGCTCTCCTCAGCTACCAAATCATAACAGTATCACCAGCCAAACTGAAAATGATATGGTACTCACAGAAGGGAAAAATAGTGTGAAAAAAAAAAAAGTCAGAGTTGTCAGAGATTTTTTTTTTTTCTGTTTGTTGCATTTTTTTTCCCTCTTTTTCTCTGGGTGCTGAGGATTTTTTTTTCTCTCAATGGAATTTGCACAGTTGTCTGGCCTTGTGGATCAGCTTGCCACTGAAGTTCGGAGTATTGCTACCTATCTTGCAGGGTTGCCGGTTGTGGAACCTAGGATCCCCATGCCAGATTTGTTTTTGGGGGATCAAGCTAAATTTCTGAATTTCAAAAATAACTGTAAGTTGTTTTTTGCCTTAAAACCTAAGTCCTCAGGGAACGGAGCACAGCAGGTTCAAATTGTCATCTCTCTCCTGCGCGGCGATCCTCAGGATTGGGCTTTTTCCCTGACACCTGGGGACCCTGTTTTGAGTAATGTTGATGCATTTTTTCTGGCTCTGGGGCTATTGTACGATAAACCTAATGTCACTGATCAAGCTGAAAAAACCTTGTTGGCATTAAATCAGGGGCTTGAGGACGCTGAGTTATACTGTCAGAAATTCCGAAAGTGGGCAGTCCTGACCAAATGGAATGATGATGCTTTGGCAGCCCTTTTTCGGAAGGGTCTGTCAGAGAATGTAAAAGATGTTATGGTGGGTTTCCCTGCTCCCTCTGGTCTCAATGATTCCATGTCATTAGCGATTCAGATTGACAGACGTTTGCGTGAGCGTAGAGGTATGCGTGGAATAGTGTTGCCTTGTGAACCAGCTTCTGAACTCATGCAGTGTGATAGAGTGGCTTCTGGGGCACAGCGTCATGAGTTTCGAAAATGCAATGGGTTATGTTTCTACTGTGGTGACGCCTCTCATGCTATTTCAGTCTGCCCTAAGCGGGAAGACGTTTTGCACGCTCAGTTGTCTTGGGTAGTGTTCAGACTAAATTTCTGTTGACTGTTATCCTGATTTGGTCCCTGTCCACATTTCTGCTCAGGCTTTTGTTGATTCGGGAGCAGCTATTAACCTGATGGATTTTGATTTTGCTAAACGTTGTGGGTTTCCCTTGATACCCCTACGGAAGTCTATTCCCCTACTGGGGATTGATTCTACCCCTTTGGCTGAGAATAAACCCCAGTTCTCTACTCAGGTGATAATGAGGGTTGAACCTGATCATCAGGAGAGTTGCAAATTTTTGGTGCTGTATAATCTGCATGCTATTATTGTACTAGGTTTCCCTTGGTTACAGTCTCATAATCCTGTTTTGGATTGGAAATCTGTGTCTGTAACCAGTTGGGGCTGCCAATGTGTTAATGCCAACACTCCTGTTTTTTCTGCCTCTCCCCAGGCTCAGGATGTTCCTGACTTTTTGACTGATTTTTCTGATGTGTTTAGCGAAAGTAAATCTGCATCCTTGCCCCCCATAGGAGCTATGACTGCGCTATTGAATTAGTGCCTGGTAGTAAATTCCCTAAAGGTCGCCTTTTTATCTTGTCTGTACCTGAACATGACGCTATGCGGTCTTATATCAAGGAGTCATTGGAGAAGGGTCATATCAGACCATCCTCTTCACCCTTGGGTGCCGGTTTTTTCTTTGTGGCCAAAAAGATGGTTCATTAAGGCCGTGTATTGATTATCGTCTCTTGAACAATATCACTGTGAAATATCAATATCCGTTACCCTTGATTTCTGACCTGTTTTCCAGGGTGAAAAGTGCTACTTGGTTTACCAAGCTTGACCTCAGGGGGGCGTATAACCTTATTCGCATTAAGCACGGGGATGAATGGAAGACGGCGTTTAATACCCCAGAGGGGCATTTTGAGTACCTAGTGATGCCCTTTGGGCTCACTAATGCTCCTTCCGTCTTCCAGTCCTTTATGAATGACATTTTCAGGGATTTTGTGGATAAATTTCTGATTGTTTATTTGGATGATATCTTGATTTTTTCCAATGACTGGGACTCTCATGTGAAACATGTTCGGACTGTGTTCCAGATTTTGAGAGAGAATGCTCTGTATGTAAAGGGATCAAAGTGTCTTTTTGGCGTACAGAGGATCTCATTTCTGGGATTCATTTTGTCCCCATCTGTTATTGAAATGGACCCGGTCAAGGTTCAGGCCATCTGTGATTGGGTCCAACCTACTTCATTAAAGGCTCTTCAGAGATTCTTGGGTTTTGCCAATTTTTATCGTAAATTTATTGGTAATTTCTCTGATATTGTTAAACCATTGACTGATTTGACCAAAAAGGGTTCTGATGTGGTGAATTGGCCTCCTGAGGCAGTCTCTGCGATTCAGGAACTTAAGCAGAGATTCACTTCTGCTCCTGTTCTACGGCAGCCTGATGTTTCTCTGCCATTTCAGGTGGAGGTTGATGCCTCTTAAATTGGGGCAGGTGCCGTTTTGTCCCAAAGAGATCCAGAGACCTCTAAAAGTAACCCTTGTGCCTTTTTCTCTCGAAAATTTCCTCCAACTGAACGTAATTATAACGTGGGTAATCGGGAGTTATTGGCCATGAAGTGGGCTTTTGAAGAGTGGAGACATTGGTTGGAGGGAGCCAAACATCAGGTGGTGGTCCTCACGGACCATAAGAATCTGGTTTATCTCGAATCAGCCAAGCCACTTAATCCTAGACAGGCCAGGTGGGCCTTGTTTTTCACACGTTTTAATTTTGTGGTTTCCTTTCTTCCTGGCACTAAGAATGTTAAGGCGGATGCCCTCTCGAGGAGTTTCCTTGCGGACTCTCCTGAGTTATCTGATCCTGCTGTTATTTTGAAAGAGGGTGTAGTTCTTACCGCTATCTCACCCAATTTGAGACTGGCTCTGGAAGGGTGTCAGGAGGATAAACCCGAGCGCTGCCCTATTGGGAAATTGTTTGTCCCAGACCGATGGAAAAAGAGTGTGATGTCTGAGATTCATTGTTCCGCGTTGGCCGGTCATCCCGGAATTTTGGTACCAGAGACTTGGTTAGTCGGTCCTTTTGGTGGCCTACTTTGTCTCGTGACGTCAGGGAATTTGTGCAGTCCTGCGGGACTTGCTCTCACTCCAAGCCTTGCTCTCGCTCTAGTGGTTTGTTGATGCCATTGCCTGTGCCCAAGAGACCATGGACCCATATCTCTATGGATTTCATTTCCGACCTTCCTGTTTCTCAGAGAATGACCGTTATCTGGGTGATTTGTGATAGGTTTTCCAAAATGATACATCTTGTGCCATTACCTAAGTTGCCTTCCTCCTCCGAATTGGTGCCTTTGTTCCTTCAGCACGTGGTTCGGTTACACGGCATTCCTGAGAACATTGTGTCTGACAGAGGAGTCCAGTTTGTTTCCAGATTTTGGAGGACTTTTTGTTCTAAACTTGGTGTTCAATTGTCTTTCTCCTCGGCTTTTCATCCTCAGACCAATGGACAAACTGAGAGAACAAACCAGACATTGGAGACTTATCTGAGATGCTTTGTGTCTGCTGATCAAGATGACTGGGTCTCTTTTTTGCCTTTGGCTGAGTTTGCTCTTAATAATAGGGCTAGCTCTGCCACTTTGATGTCTCCATTTTTCTGCAATTTTGGGTTTCACCCTCGATTTTCTTCGGGACAGACGGAGGCTTCTGTCTGTCCAGGTATTGACTCTGTTGTGGAGCGTATGCAGCAGATTTGGGACCAGGTAGTGGAGAGGTTGTCCCTCTCTCAGGAGAGGGCCCAGCGGTTTGCCAACCGGCATAGGACTGATGGTCCTCGGTTTGAAGTGGGGGACTTGGTCTGGTTGTCCTCAAGAAATATCCCTATGAGAGTTGCATCTCCTAAGTTTAAGCCTAGGTTCATTGGACCTTATAAGATCATGGAGATTCTTAATCCTGTTTCCTTTTGTTTACTTCTTCCAGGGACATTTAAGATCCATAACGTGTTCCACAAGTCCTTATTGAAGAGGTTTGTCGAGCCAGTGGTTCCTATGGCTGCGCCTCCTGACCCTGTTTTGGTTGGGGCAATCTGGAGTATGTGGTTGAGAAAATATTGGATTCTCGTTTTTCTAGACGGAAACTCCAGTATTTGGTTAAGTGGAGAGGTTATGGTCAGGAGGACAATTCTTGGGTGTTTGCTTCGGACATCCATGCTAGGAGACTGATCCGTGCGTATCACAGAGCTCATCCTGACCGACCTGGTTGCCCAAATGAGGGTTCGGTGACCCCTCTTCAAGGGGGGTACTGTTGTGAATGTGTTAGAAATGAATTCTGAGCAGAAGCTCCCTCTGGTGGTTACAAACAGTACTGAACTATCCAATGAAGATTGTGAAGATTGGCGATCAGGTGTTACTGACTGGTCTTATATAAGGGAGGTTCCCTCCCATCAGGGTTGCCGGTGATCAATTGTTCTTGTCTCAACTTTGGTTCCTGGTTCACTTGGAAGCTTGCTGAGTCTTGCCTGCATCTTCTGCTATCAGATAAGATATTTTCTGCTTTTATTTTGTGCTTGCTTTTTGCATTTTTTCCTGCACTTCTGTGGAGGTCAGCCAGGTCCCCTCCGGGGCTTGTGCTCCTCTCAGTTTATCTGAGCCACTGTTATTTGTTCATTTGCCTTTACCAGTTTTTTTTGTTGCTGCGGCTTAGTTTTGTTACACCAGAGAACTAATTTAGGTGGTAGAGGTCGTGTGATCTCATGTGTTTTTGCAATTAGTAGAGTTGGTATTTTTTAGGGTTTTTTGGATTGCAGTAAGTATCCTTCCTATCCTTTTCTTTCTAGGAAGATTGGGCCCCAACGTTTGCTCATACTATTTTCTGTCTGTGTCAGTATTTCCTCTTGTCTAACCGCCATTACATGTTTGGGGGCTTCCTATGTTCTTTGGGGATCTGCTCCGGGCAGATAGCTTTCCTCTTTCTATCTTTAGGTGTAGTTAACCTCTCAGGCTGTGACGAGGCGTCTAGGACCAACGTAGGTACGCTCCACGGCTGCCTTTAGTTGTGGTGGTTAGTCAGGGTACTGCAATCCAGTAGATTCCAACCGCTCTGGTGTATTGCCGTTTTTGCCTGCTCTCCTCAGCTACCAAATCATAACAGTCACTGTGGCTGGCTCTGTTATAGTGGCACTGTGGCTGTCTCTATTATAGTGGCACAGCAGCTGGTTTTGTTATGTGGTCACTGTGGCTGGCTCTGTCATAGTGGCACTATGGTTGGCTTTGTTATGTGATCACTGTGGCTGGCTCGGTTATAGTGGCATTGTGGCTGGCTTTGTTATGGGGCACTGTGACTGGCTCGGTTATAGTGGCACTGAGGCTGGATCTGTTATAGTGGCACTGTGGCTGGCTCTGTTATAGTGGCACTGTGACTGGCTTTGTTATGGGGGCACTGTGACTGGCTTTGCTAGGGGCACTGCTGCTGTGTTTCTCATAGGCCCCACACTGTGACCGGGCCCCTTTGTTGGTTTCTCTGTTGTGCATCAATAAAGATATTTACAATAAAACAGACAAGGTCGTGGTTTTGTTTTGTATAATTGGGCGGTCGATCATTTCATGATGACTTGCTGAAAATGGATAGAACTCAGAAATAGTACAGACTAGAGGACTTGGAGATAATTTCGCGTTATCATATACTTTTGAGAACTTATGGGGCAGATTTATCAAAACTGACTAAAAGAGAAAACTTCCTTTGTTGCCCATAGCAACCAATATGAGGGCAGCTTTCATTTCACCAGAGCTGGTTCAGAAATGAAAGCTGATCTCTGATTGGTTGCCATATGTAACAAAGAAAGTCTTATATGTAAACAGGGTTGATCATTGAGGCCTAATGTTGCTGACTGCAGCCTGTCACCAGGCGTGTGTCCAGAGGACATGTGCTCCGTTATTGGCCAATAGTTCTGACTAGATGTATTTGTGGAAAACTGGTCTATGACTACAGCACAGTTTGTAACCTTGGACCCATGAATAGACCGTGCAGCTGACTGAACAGCTGAATTATTAAAGCCACAATCCTTGGAAACTCAATCCTGCAGCAAAACATTGTACAGGAATTACCCCGACCTCGTCAATGATTGAAAGAGTCCAAAATACACAAAGAAAATCCATTTTCTCATAATAAGTTGTGTACTTGTCCTCCAATATAATGATAAATCTCTGGATCTGATGATTATATTACCCCACAAAAGGGAATTTCCCCCTTGAAGGAATAATATGGATTATTCGATATCTACATGCAGTCACCGAATAGGATGCTTCATTATTTACATCCAGCAGATAATAATCTTCCACAGTCGTGATAAACATAGGTGCGAGTTCATTATCTTATGGATATTCGAGTTGTTCCGTGTGTTTATCACTTGACCAGGAATGGTTATATTCACATATACAAAATGTGTCATCCTTAACTTTACGCCTTTTAGAGATCATATCATCTTCAACTTGCTTAACTGTTCACAATAACAGTAATTTTCGACCAGGGGTGCCCAAACTTTTACATGCCAATGTAGCTATGTTGGTAGAAAGATTTTTTAAAAAAAAGTTACGGCTCTTGGAAGAAGAGGAGTTAAAAATTAAAGTGCACAAATGAAAATTGGCACCGGCAGAAAGGGTGTCACGGGGTTACCGCAACATTGTGGAGCCAGAAGATCGCAGCGTCTGATTGTTCCTACTCCGGCGCTGAGAAGAAGCACTTCTCCTTCATTTTAAATGTGTTTATTTCTTCTGGCAGAACAGGGGTTAATCGGCCATGTTGGAAATCCCTGTGTTCACAGCTGACCTCGGTTAGCCACTCCCTTCCCCTTTATAATCTGTGCTCTGATACAAATCCTTGTCAAAACTAGCATTTGCTGCATGGCTAAAGGACAGAGAGAAGTACATATGAGGAGAGCTGGAGGCGTTATTAATGACTGTTGTTTGTATGTGTGGTAATTCCTTATCCTTCTCAATTTTGGGTTATTCCCCTACCTCCACTCCCCGATGTATTCCTGTTGGCATATGCAACAGATTAGGACTTATAAGTAAAAGGAGGACTTTATGCTGACCTGACAATATATGGCGATGTTGTGTAACATTTCCTTGCTTAATGTATTGTATAAGAAACAGTCTCACTTGTAGTTTCACTTTTGTTTAGTTCCTGTTTCCTGATGCAATGCTGGAATGACTGTGCATTTTTCCTTTACCTCATGTTGTTAGAAGTAAAAGCTTGTTATCCCATGCAGCATGCTCTGTGAAGTAAGTTTTCTACTGCAAAGGTGTGGATTCAGAAGCTGTGCAACAGGTTATGGGCCCAGATACAGCATACCCAGACAACCAGAGAATCCAGACACCACAGATCCCAAGCACCAAGAATACCAGATACCCAGGACACTGGAACTTTCAGCAAGACCCTGGTGAATGCAGAAGAATTCTTCAGTGCAAGTCTCTCCAAACAAGTAAGATAAGTTAAAAATGACAAGTAGCACAGAGCTAAAACTCACAGCAGCTAAACTGAATGATGAGAACTATCAGCTATGGAAGTTCAAAGTAGAGATGTTATTGTCTAAAGATGATTTATGGGAAGTAATCACTACAGATAGACCTGATGAAGATAATCAGACATGGGATAAGAAAAATAGACAAGCGAGAGCCACCATTAGCTTATTAGTGGATGATGCTCAATTAATACATATAAGAAATGAAGAAACAGCGAAAGGAATGTGGGAAGCATTAAGAAAGCTATATGAAAGACCCAGCTTAAATCACAAATTATTTTTATTAAGAAAGCTTTACAGTATGAGACTAAGTGCCGACAGTGACATGCAGAAGCATATATTCTCTATTATGGAAGTGATATCACAGCTAAGATCTATTGGTGAAGACATTAAGGAAAGCCATATAGCAGCAATTTTATTGTGCAGTTTACCACATTCATATACTGCTTTAATAAATGCACTAGAGACAAGACCTGAAACAGACATTACATTAGATTTTGTGAAAACAAGACTAAAGGTACTGCCACACTAAGCTATCCCGCTAGCGATCTCGTTAGCGTTGCATACTAATGAGATCGCTAGCGGGATTGTTTCTATATCGCTAAATGCGGCCACATTTAGCGATATAGTTAACGACGCTATCGCCGTTAGCGATCTTCTTAACGACTTTAGCGGTACAAAAGTACCGCTAAATCGCTAAGAAAAGGTGCCACACAGCGATTAGATACTTACCCAGCGGGAGCGCTAGCGATGAAATAGGGTCCGGAACGATTCCAGCGACGAGCGAGATCACAGCAGGAAGCTCGTCGCTGGAAGCTGCCGCACTGAACAATATCGCTAACGGGATCGCTAAATAGTGACGTTTTTTAGCGATCCCGTTAGCGATATTGTTTAGTGTGGCATACCCTTAATAGATGAATATCAGAGAAGAAAAGAACAAAGCAATGATTCTCCTACTGATAAGGACAGTGAAAACGCTCTTAAAGCTGCAGAATTTAAAAAACCCTATATAAAGAGACAAGAGAATGCTTCAGATGTAAGAAAAAAGGTCATTTAAAGAAAGACTGCATCATATGGAAAGCAGAACAACAAAAATTACAACATAAAAGGCATACACAGAAAGTAAAAAAACACAATTTCCGATTCGTGTGAGAATAATTGGAATGGCACATTCAAAATAACAGACAAGAAATCATCACTTGGTTGGTTTATTGATTCAGGAGCAACGAGTCATATGACAAGTGACAAGAATTTCTTTACTGATCTTGATTTAGATAAGAAAGAAGCCATTTATCTTGCAGATGGAAGCAAAATAACCGCAGAAGGTATCGGACAAGGTATGCTAAATTGTTCAAACAAGTTCGAACAAGATTCAAAGATACTTGTACAGAATGTGTTGTATGTTCCAAAATTGGAAGGCGGATTATTATCTGTGAAACGTTTAACAGCAAAAGGACTTACAGTAAAATTCAAAGACAATGAGTGTGCAATTATTGCAGGAAACAAGATGATAACCAAAGTCAAGGCAGATGAACAATTATATCATTTTGACAAACCAAAGGAACAGAGGAAGGTATGTACACATGATCACAAAAACTGTATTCACATGTGGCATAGACGTCTAGGACATAGACACCCGAACAGTATAAGGGAACTACAGAGAAAAGAATTGACAAAAGATTTAAAAATATAATTTTGCTCAATTACCATAAGATGTGAATGTTGTATAAAATCCAAAGCCACAAGGATATCTATTCCAAAAGAAAGTGAGATGAAAAGCGAAAAACCACTTGATTTGGTGCATACTGACGTATGTGGACCCATGAAAGTGACTACATCAGGAGGCAATAGATACATGTTGACTTTTATAGACGACTACTCAAGATACACAGTCACATAATTAAGAACAAAAGTGAAGTTTTTGATAAACTTGTAGACTAAGAGCCCCATCTCACATAGCGACACACCAGCGAACCCGACAATGATCAAGATCGCTAGTGTGTGGCTACATGATCGCTGCTGAGCTGCCAAACAGGCAGCTCAGTCAGCGATCAGGACAGCGACACTAGCTAGCGATCTTGCTATGTGAGACGGGGCCTTATGTAACAAGATCAAGTAACAAATTTCAAAGGAAGCCAATTGTCATCAGAAGTGATAATGGAGGTGAATTTACAGGTCACAGAATAGAAGACTACTCAAGACAAAATGGAATAGAACATCAGAAAACTGTTCCATACACACCTGAACAAAATGGAGTAGCAGAAAGAAAAAACAGAACTCTAACAGAAATGATGAGATGTATGCTGACAGATTCTAAACTACCAGAGAAATATTGGGGTGAGACAGCAATGACAGCTACATATCTACAAAACCGACTTTTTTCCAGAACACTGAAGAAAACTCCATATGAACTGTGGCAAGGTATGAAACCAAGTGTCAATCATTTAAAAGTTTTTGGATGTAAAGTTTTTATATTCATTCCAACAGAAAAATGTTCCAAACTTCAAAACAGATCCATGGAAGGAATATTCGTTGGATATAGTGAAAACTGCAAAGGATATAGAATCTTAGATCCCAACACAGACAGAGTTACAGTGAGTAACAGTGTGACATTCATTGAAGATTTGAATGAAGACATTATGATTTCAGTTGAAACAAAAAATGAGAAAAACAATAGTGACATAACTGAAGAAATATCTGATGAGAAAGAAGTAGAAATTAATGAAGAACAAAATACTGAAAGTGAAGAATCACAACTACAAACAGACACAGAACCAAGACGTTCAATAAGAGAGAACAAAGGAAAACCACCAAAACGTCTCTCATACAAGACAAGTATAAGAAAAATCTATGAGCCTACCTCTTGGGAAGACATATCTAAACTTCCTGAAGAAGAAGCTAATAAATGGATAGAAGCAACAGAAACAGAAATTAAATCCATGCATGATTCAAATACATGGACACAGATTTGCCAGAAGGAAGAAAAGCCATAGGATGTAAATTGATTTTTAAAGTAAAATACCAAACAGATGGCACACCTGAAAGATATAGAGCAAGACTCGTAGCTAAAGGGTATTCTCAAAAATATGGAGAAGACTATGATGAAACATTTGCTCCAGTTGTCAAACACACTACAATAAGAACTTTACTTACAGTTGCAGCAATGGAACAGATGGAACAAAGACATCTGGATGTAAAGACAGCTTTTTGAATGGAGATTTAACAGAATACATTTACATGGAACAACCTCCAGGATTCAAAGATGAAAGAAATCCAAACACAGTTTGTAAACTACAGAAAATCATATATGGTTTAAAGCAAGCAGCTAAAGCGTGGAATGACAAAATCACGGAAGTACTAATAAATGAAAAATTTCAAAGAAGCAAAGCTGATCCATGCTTGTACACAAAAAGGCTGAGTAATAGATGGATTTATGTACTCATATATGTAGATGACATTTTGATTTGTTTTAAACAAGAAAGGATAAAGAAAACATTCTAAAAATCCTGAAACAAAATTTTGAAATCAAAGACTTAGGAAATGTGAAACAGTACCTAGGAATACAGATAGAAAGAGAAGAAGACGGAAGTTTCCTACTGAATCAAAATCACATGATTCAAGACATAACAGAAAAATTTGGACTAAAGGAAGCAAAAACAGTAAAGTCTCCAATGGAAACTAATTATCTCAAAGAGATGAACAGTGAAGAAAATATGCTACCAAACAATGAAGAATACAGAACAGCAATAGGAAAACTACTGTATCTAGCGACCGTTACAAGACCAGACATCGCAGCAGCAGTAGGAATCCTGAGTAGAAAGGTATCAAAACCAAATAAAGCTGATTGGAATGCCGTGAAGAGAGTAATACGTTATTTGAAAGGAACTAGCAATGTTAAGCTGAAATTACCCACAGGTGATAATTGCATTTTAACAGGATATGTTGATGCAGATTGGGCTGGAGATCCAACTGACAGAAGATCTACAAGTGGACATATTTTTTTTCTCTCAGGTGGACCAATAAGTTGGACAAGTAAGAAACAGTCAATTGTGACACTATCTTCAACAGAAGCAGAATATGTTGCAGCAGCACATGCGAGTCAAAAAGTACTGTGGTTAGGACAATTGTTGACAGAATTAGGACAACCACAGTTGGAACCAACAAAACTAAAAGAGAACAATCAAGGATGTCTTGTTCTTGCTCAGATGGAAAGAGTCAATCCAAGAACCAAGCATATTGATGTGAAATATCATTTCTTGAGAGATCATCAGGATCAAGGAGTATTGAAGTTGGAGTATTGCCCTACTGAAGAAATGACAGCAGATATTTTCACAAAGGCATTGAATGCTGAAAAACATCAGAGACTAATGAAGAAATTGGGTTTGATTGAATAAGTCTTTACTGTTGAGAAAGGGTGTTGGCATATGCAACAGATTAGGACTTATTATAAGTAAAAGGAGGACTTTATGCTGACCTGACAATAGATGGCGATGTTGTGTAACGTTTCCTTGCTTAATGTATTGTATAAGAAATAGTCTCACTTGTACTTTCAGTTTTGTTTTTTCCTGTTTCCTGATGCAATGCTGGAATGACTGTGCATTTTTCCTTTACCTCATGTTGTTAGAAGTAAAAGCTTGTTATCCCATGCAGCCTGCTCTGTGAAGTTTTCTATTGCAAATGTGTGGATTCAGAAGCTGTGCAACAATTCCTCTGTTACATGTGAGTGAATATTTTGTATGCCTGGAGTTTTCTGTTAACCCTTGTCCGTGTTGCCTTGTTTGTCGGGTTGGTGTACTATGGTGCACAGTAGCGCCTCCTCTTCCCTGGTTGGGAGAAGAGAACAGACGGAGGTCTAACTCAGGAGATAAGGCAAGGGTGGAGGCCCCGACATCTTCGCCATCTGAAGTATCCCAAGGAGCAGGGCAAGCTAGGGTGCCCCCTAGTGTTAGGGACAGGAAAGGAGCCTCTGGTCTCGGCCAGAAATGGACCTATATTCCCAGTGTGCAGGATCAGATCTTTTATCAGTGTTTGGTCAATGTATCAGTTTTTACTATCGGTGGTTCTTTAGCTTTACTTCTATGCAAAAAAAAAAGATGATGGAGGTTTTCAAAACTTCTCCTAGCAAATAGTCAGTGAAAAACTAGGAGGCACCAAGCATGCCATCAGCGTTTTTCATGTGAATGGGCGAGTTTTATCTACAAAATGGACCAGAATATAAAATGATGGATCTATAGTAAAAAAAAACAACAAAACAGAATGTCTTCATTTACAACTAGCCGTGTAATCAAGAATGAAAACTTTTTGCCTTCATGCTGGAGTTTTTCTTAAATATTATTTAAATAACTAAAATATTTTAAAAAGATTTTCTAATTTTTTAGAAATGCCATTCTACACTTATTGGAAAGTTCTGCAGTTTTCTAATATACCTTATCCTCTTCTTTATAGGTCACCAGTAAGAATCAGCATTATTCGCTTCACCTATCAGTGGTTTAAATGTTATAGCTGTTGGGAATATAGCACGTTAATGGGCTACATTCACACATCTTTGGGTCACGGTAAGGGCGCGGACTGCCCGCAGGGCTACGGACCCAAACTCAGCAGTTTTATGGTCATATAGGAGGCTGCTGTGTTCAGGTCAGAAGACCCACAGGTGGTCCATATATCCGTCCGTGCTCAGACGTATGAATCTAGTCTAACTTGCACTTTGGACCCTCCCAAGTTTTTGCAAAATGTTCTCCACTAACTCAATACAGCCCTTTATGTGCTGTCTAATAAGGCTGACTTTCCGAACCAAATAATAATATAATCAGAAAAATATATAAATACCGCCGTAATGGAATTCCTGATGCAATAAACTGGATACTGTACTTTGTTTTTGAAGCTGAACATCCATTCCATCCGCAGAAATCGGCCAAGGGAGTTGGGAAAGGGGCAGTGACAACTGAAAACTGTGTGTCAACTTAGTCTTTGGCCTGACCATCTAAATATAGTATTTTCAACCCATCAGTTACAAATTTTGCTATTAGTAGGAACATCAGGAAATACCAAAACTAGATTTTCACGGCCGGGAAGCCACATACAAATATGAGGTTGTCATGTGCTTCCCTAGGAGTTGACTTTGGTAAAGAGAAAACCCTTTGACATTTAGCAGTAAGGGAGGTCTATAGTTTGCAAAATATGTGCGACCATTGACTTTATGATATTTGGAATGCCTGGGAAGGTAAGATAGGAAAGTGTAAAGTAAATTATGCAGATTAGGTCCTGGTCCGGGTTTGAGCTGAACCTGACTGCCCATGATACTTGACCCCCTTCTATCTTACACATAGATATGATCAACATGTTTTTTAGGGGGCTTTCACATCGAGTTCAGGCACCCGTTCAGTGGCTCCGTTTGGGTGTCCGTCTCCAGTAGGTGTACACATAGGAAAATGATGCATGACAGAGAACACGTTCACTCTGTCGGCACCAATATAGTCTATGGCCCCGTCGGCGCATACGCCTGAATCCCGTTTTGCTGGTGGTTCGGACATAAGCCCCAATGGAGCCACTAAACGGGTGCCAGAACGCAGTGTGAAAGCACCCTTAGTGAGCCACTGAGCGGATCCCGGACAAATATAATAGTAAGTGGCAAATACCGAGGGTTACTCCAGATAACTTCTATGAATCACTTACAATAGGAGGCCATTATGGTAAAAGATTGCTGCTGTTAAGTAAAAGTGGTGTTTGAACGTTGGTTCCACTCTACTACCAGTTCTGCAGCGTAGTGTTTAGTTGCCAGTGGACGGTGTGCTTAAGGCCAATTTCACACGTTCGTGTTTGCAGTACGGGTGGCACCTATATTTTTACCAGCAGCACGGATAACAAAGGCAAATACAAGTCTATAGATCCAAGAGTATAGGAGATGTAATTTCTTTGTCTTTTGCCATACCGGAAAAATAATGATGGCACACTGATCCAAAACACTGATGACACCGGTACTGGTTTTATACAGATGTGTGAAGGGGCCAAAGACAAAATGTAAGTTGAGTTGGTTGTCCAAGATTAGACAGAATGGAGTAGATAACAGGTAGATGCTGTTCTGGGTCCCATTCTAAGCACTGTGCGCTTCTGAACTGAAGAAGTTATGAGACAGCCATCACTGACCTTGGAATTTTTGAGAATTTTGTGCACTGAGAACCAGAATAAAACTTGTAATGTGTGGTCAAAGAAAATAAGTACTCTCTCTTCTCTGCAAAGATGATTCATGCATTGGACAGACAAAGGTTTAAGAAAAACACTGTGGCCGGAGACGTCTAAGGTGCTGTAGCCTCAAAAAATGTTAGTCTCACATTCTAGACTGTATGACATCTCACTATGTAGGCTATGAGCCAAGGTGGAGGTCTCTTTCTTGGCTTATCATCAAGCGCAAATCAAGAGAAAAGTACCAGATGTTCCTGTAGACCAAGTTCCCAGACCACCCATTCATCTTCTGGGTGAAGACCACATAGTAACAATACAAGAGAATATAAAAAAAGTTACCGTATCTTGTGAAAATATTTCATTCACCCAGTCAATCGTACCCATAACTGGTTGGGAAATTTACAGTATTCCTATAAGGGATGAGTAGATAAATTCAGAGGACCTAGTCCAGTGTTCACGTCAGTAATTCATGGCTGCTGGAGACAGCCCTGTGATTCGCTTCCTTCCAGTCAGCCTCCCCAGCTCCTTTTTTATATTTTGTGTGATGTTGTGTGTGCGTCATGCCACAACGATTGCGTCAGACCAGATAACCAAAAGAGCAGCCGGAGATGTTGGCAGGCAGGGGGTAGTTGGCAGGGCTCCCATTCAGCTGCCATGGAATTCTGACCTGGCCGCTGGACCAGGATTCTGATAATCGTTTCGCTCATCTCATCATTCTACGTAAATTTTCAGAATGAGCCATTATTTGTCCAGTTAAATAATATCAGAATTTCTAATATACTTTTATAATATTACCTGTATGATGCATTTTTCAGCAATTTTCCTTCTGCATACTAACTACCATGTTTCTTCCCCACTCTCAGGAGCACTGCAACCTGTTCCTCAACCTATGATTCTGAGCTTTCTAGAAGTCTAGACTAGCAGAGGATTCTGATTAATGTCCTCACTGAGCTCACTATTTTCAAGCCTGAATGCTGTCATTTGCGCAGACTTTTAAGCCTCTTAGTTTTGTGGCTTTTTTTCTGTGAGTTCAGAGATTCGTAATATTTACAGACAATATAGTAGCTAAGAATATAGGTAAAGAGGTGATATAAAAATATATAATAAGATGGCATTACAAAGTCTATCTTTCCATACACCATTGATTTATAGGCTAAATTTTAGGTATGCTCTTAGGTGGCTATTAGACACATAGTGTATGGGAGATAAATCTGGAGTAATGCTTTAGTACACATAGGACTAAAAGGGGTTAATTAGCCATGACAGGTTGATTATGAGCAGCGGAATAGTTAGGAGGGAGGTTTGCTCACCATATCTCCACCCCTGGGTGTGGTTCACTTTGTAAATTGAGACCTGTTTGTCTCATAGATTGCTGTGTGTATGGAGGTGTGCAGATCTCCTGGACTGACTGCCTTTGCTAAAGGACTAAGAAACTGGACTCTAAGCCAGGCGGGCTAGCCAGCACTATTCTATGGACTTGTTGCTTTATGTTTTAATTTGTGCTGGACAAGAGCTGTATTTGAGTTTCCTGAAATAAACCAGCCGGACTTTAAATAGAAATGGTCCCTGTGATACCTCATATCACTCCCAAGTGAGTCACATTGCTACAAGGCTTTAAGGCTTGATAACCCAAGGGTCCAACATTGCATCATCATTGACAGCATAAATCATTTTCTTCTGAATCTGACTTTGGAACAGATTACTTGCCATTTGACATAAGTAAATAGTTGGTCTTAAATGGTTGCTTCCAATTGAGAAATTTATGGCAAATTCAAGAATGGGGCCTAGCATACGTTGCTGGGAATTGCTCAGGAATTTTTTGAACTCGCATACAAATGAATGGAGAGAGCGGTTCATGCATGGTCACCTCTCATATCCCAGATGCAAGCGACAGGGACCTGTTGTCAACATAGATTTTGGTCCCAGTAGTGATACCCTCAACTACTGGACATACTCTGTGGATATGTCATATATGTCCCCAGATGGTACAACCCCTTATAATTCATACTGTGACTTGTAAAGTGTACATATACTTACAGCTGGAGAACAGGCTCTAAAAGAAAACATTTCTTATGGCGACACCAAGCACGCCCAGCCCAAGCCATCAAGTCAGGAAAACACCTAGTGAAGCATTGTAGTAATGTGGAGAGATATATATAGACGTCTTGTTCCCGAGATGAATCTCTGATGGGTGTCAAGAGCCATGATGAAAATATTAGCATGCATTAACCGCAGTATGGAATGCCTAAAGTCAAAGGTGATGGGATAATGAAGGTGTGAAGTTCTGCCAGCCTAGGCGTCTTTGCTGTGTACACAAGTGTGAACATGAAGTTAAGTGCTACAATAGGAGACTGGCACGTGGCACGTAAGAGACACTGGTAGACGTCCTGCAATTACAAGACTGATTGAGAACAACCTATCCCTACACTCATAAATAGATATATCCTACAGTGGCCAAATCCAAAATAATCCTTCCAAAAGATCTTATTTTGTGATCCTTAGTAGAGTTCCAATGAAGGACTATGATGCAAGTCAACCAAGTGGCAAAATCAAACATTTCCTTGTCTGTTTGGGTATGTATGAAGATCTGGAGCAATACCTCCACCAAAAGTTAACCAGATCTTGATGGTACCCGCTGTTTTACACATCAGACACCCACCAGTAACTTCTGAGATTGGAGCTAGCTTTAAAACCTGCAGTTTAACCCATTAGATGCCTTGAGGAACAGCAATTATACACTGCGCAACAAATTTCAGGGAAGTTCTTGTCCCCTGAGAAAATGTTATTGTATCTTATAGATTTTGATTTGCTGAATATGAATATGTGCTCCAAAAGTCTGTATCACGTAAGGTTTTTAAGAAACAACAGTTTATAGTCTACATTATGACGTCCAAGACACTACATACATGTGCATCGATGTCAGCAGCAAAAGCAATTGTTCAAAAGTGTTTGGCAGACGACTTTCATTTATACTCCGTGTCAGATGCTTCTCAAATAAGATTCCAGCAATAGTCAGCCAGCATTGACGTACTCCACTTTCCCTGGTACCTTTTCTCCATCAGTGTAATGTCTTGGTGAAATCTTTCACCATGTTCATCGCTAACGGCACCAAGATTGGCTGGAAAAAAGTCCAAGTGAGAATGTAGAAAATGCATTTTTAGTGACATATTGCATTTCATCAAATGATATGCTATGAGCATGTTGTCCACGAGTTGTTCAAAGTTCGGTGCCCTGCTGTTGCCAAGGAAGTTGAAGATCACATCTTTAAAGGCTCTCCATGCCACTTGTTCAGCACCTTGCAAAAGACCATCAAAGCTACTGTCATTGATTATATCTCTGATCTGTGAGCTAATAAAAATACCTTCTTTAATCGTTGCATCACTTATTCTTGGAAATTTCTGTCACAAGTAAGAAAAGGCTTCCTATTCTTTGTTCATTGCTTTGACAAAATTCTTCATAAGCCCAAGTTTAACCCCTTCACCCCCAAGGGTGGTTTGCACGTTAATGACCGGGCCAATTTTTACAATTCTGACCACTGTCTCTTTATGAGGTTATAACTCTGGAACGCTTCAACGGATCTTCGCGATTCTGAGATTGTTTTCTCGTGACATATTGTACTTCATGATAGTGGTAAAATTTCTTCCATATAACTTGCATTTATTTATGAAAAAAATGCAAATATGGCAAAAATTTTGAAAATTTTGCAATTTTCAAACTTTGAATTTTTATTCCCTTAAAACAGAGAAATATGTCACACAAAATAGTTAAGAAATAACATTTCCCACATGTCTACTTTACATCAGCACAATTTTGGAAGCAAAATTTTTTTTTGTTAGGAAATTATAAGGGTTAAAAGTTGACCAGCGATTTCTCATTTTTACAACAAAATTTACAAAGCCATTTTTTTTCGGGACCACCTCATATTTGAAGTCACTTTGAGGGGTCTATATAGCAGAAAATACCCAAAAGTGACACCATTCTAAAAACTACACCCCTCAAGGTACTCAAAACCACATTCAAGAAGTTTATTAACCCTTCAGGTGCTTCACAGGAGCTGAAGCAACGTGGAAGGAAAAAATTAACATTTTACTTTTTAGTCACAAAAATGATCTTTTACAAACATTTTTTTTATTTTCACAAGGGAAAAAGGAGAAAAAGGACTGATAAAGTTGTTGTGCAATTTCTCCTGAGTACGCCGATACCCCATATGTGAGGGAAAACCACTGTTTGGGCACACGGCAGAGCTCGGAATGGAAGGAGCGCAGTTTGACTTTTCCAAACCAAAATTGGCTGGAATTGAGAACAGACGCCATGTCGCGTTTGGAGAGGCCCCGATGTGCCTAAACAGTGGAAACCCCCACATGTGACCCCATTTTGGAAACTAGACCCCCTAAGGAACTTATCTAGATGTGTGGTGAGCAGTTTGAACCCTCAAGTGCTTCACGCAAGTTTGTAATGTAGAGCCGTGAAGAAAAAAATCATATTTTTTCCACAAGCATGATGTTTTAGTCCCCAAATTTTTATTTTCCCAAGGGTAAGAGGAGAAATTGAACCACAAAAGTTGTTGTCCAACTTGTCCTGAGTACGCTGATACCCATATGTGGGGGGGAACCACTGTTTGGACGCACGGCAGGGCTTGAAAGGGAAGGAGCGCCGTTTGACTTTTCCAAACCAAAATTGGCTGGAATTGCGAACGGACGCCATGTCGCGTTTGGAGGGCCCCTGATGTGCCTAAACAGTGGAAACCCCCACATGTGACCCCATTTTGGAAACTAGACCCCCTAAGGAACTTATCTAGATGTGTGGTGAGCACTTTGAACCCTCAAGTGCTTCACACAAGTTTGTAATGTAGAGCCGTGAAGAAAAAAAATCATATTTTTTCCACAAACATGATGTTTTAGTCCCCAAATTTTTATTTTCCCAAGGGTAAGAGAAGAAATTGGACCACAAAAGTTGTTGTCCAACATGTCCTGAGTACGCTGATACCCCATATATGGGGGGGAACCACTGTTTGGGCGCACGGCAGGGCTTGAAAGGGAAGGAGCGCCGTTTGACTTTTCCAAACCAAAATTGGCTGGAATTGCGAACGGACGCCATGTCGCGTTTGGGGGGCCCCTGATGTGCCTAAACAGTGGAAACCCCCCACATGTGACCCCATTTTGGAAACTAGACCCCCTAAGGAACTTATCTAGATGTGTGGTGAGCACTTTGAACCCTCAAGTGCTTCACGCAAGTTTGTAATGTAGAGCCGTGAAAAAAAAAAATCATATTTTTTCCACAAACATGATGTTTTAGTCCCCAAATTTTTATTTTCCCAAGGGTAAGAGGAGAAATTGGACCACAAAAGTTGTTGTCCAACTTGTCCTGAGTACGCTGATACCCCATATGTGGGGGGAACACTGTTTGGGCGCACGGCAGGGCTCGAAAGGGAAGGAGCCGTTTGAATTTTCCAAACCAAAATTGGCTGGAATTGCGAACGGACGCCATGTCGCGTTTGGAGGGCCCTGATGTGCCTAAACAGTGGAAACCCCCCACATGTGACCCCATTTTGGAAACTAGACCCCCTAAGGAACTTATCTAGATGTGTGGTGAGCACTTTGAACCCTCAAGTGCTTCACGCAAGTTTGTAATGTAGAGCCGTGAAGAAAAAAAATCATATTTTTTCCACAAACATGATGTTTTAGTCCCCAAATTTTTATTTTCCCAAGGGTAAGAGGAGAAATTGGACCACAAAAGTTGTTGTCCAACATGTCCTGAGTACGCTGATACCCCATATGTGGGGGGGAACCACTGTTTGGGCGCACGGCAGGGCTCGAAAGGGAAGGAGGCCGTTTGATTTTCCAAACCAAAATTGGCTGGAATTGCGAACGGACGCCATGTTGCGTTTGGAGGGCCCCTGATGTGCCTAAACAGTGGAAACCCCCCACATGTGACCCCATTTGGAAACTAGACCCCCTAAGGAACTTATCTAGATGTGTGGTGAGCACTTTGAACCTCAAGTGCTTCACGCAAGTTGTAATGTAGAGCGTGAAGAAAAAAAATCATATTTTTTCCACAAACATGATGTTTTAGTCCCAAATTTTTATTTTCCCAAGGGTAAGGGAGAAATTGGACCACAAAAGTTGTTGTCCAACATGTCCTGAGTACGCTGATACCCCATATGTGGGGGGGAACCATGTTTGGCGCACGGCAGGGCTTGAAAGGGAAGGAGCGCCGTTTGACTTTTCCAAACCAAAATTGGCTGGAATTGCGAACGGACGCCATGTTGCGTTTGGAGGGCCCCTGATGTGCCTAAACAGTGGAAACCCCCACATGTGACCCATTTTGGAAACTAGACCCCTAAGGAACTTATCTAGATGTGTGGTGAGCACTTTGAACCCTCAAGTGCTTCACGCAAGTTTGTAATGTAGAGCCGTGAAGAAAAAAAATCATATTTTTTCCACAACATGATGTTTTAGTCCCAAATTTTTATTTTCCCAAGGGTAAGAGGAGAAATTGGACCACAAAAGTTGTTGTCCAACATGTCTGAGTACGCTGATACCCCATATGTGGGGGGGAACCACTGTTTGGGCACACGGCAGGGCTTGAAAGGGAAGGAGCGCCGTTTGATTTTTCCAAACCAAAATTGGCTGGAATTGCGAACGGACGCCATGTCGCGTTTGGAGGGCCCCTGATGTGCCTAAACAGTGGAAACCCCCACATGTGACCCCATTTGGAAACTAGACCCCCTAAGGAACTTATCTAGGTGTGTGGTGAGCACTTTGAACCCCCAAGTGTTTCACTAACGTTTATAATGCCCTGGCGTGAAAAAAAAAAAATATATATTTTTTCAACAAAAGTGATGTTTTAGTCCCCAATTTTTTATTTTCCCAAGGGTAAGAGGAGAAATTGGACCCCAAAAGTGGTTGTCCAATTTGTCCTGAGTACGCTGATACCCCATATGTTGGGGGGATACACTGTTTGGGCACACGGCAGGGCTCGGAAGGGAAGCAGTGACGTTTTGGAATGCAGACTTTGATGGAATGGTCTGCGGGCGTCATGTTCGTTAGCAGAGCCCCTGATGTGCTAAACAGTGGAAACCCCCACATGTGACCCCATTTTGGAAACTAGACCCCTAAGGAACTTATCTAGGTGTGTGGTGAGCACTTTGAACCCCGAGTGTTTCACTAACGTTTATAATGCCCTGGCGTGAAAAAAAAAAAATATTTTTTTTTTCCAAAAAAGTGATGTTTTAGTCCCCAATTTTTTATTTTCCCAAGAGTAAGAGGAGAAATTGGACCCCAAAAGTGGTTGTCCAATTTGTCCTGAGTACGCTGATACCCCATTTGTTGGGGGGATCCACTGTTTGGGCATACGGCAGGGCTCGGAAGGGAAGCAGTGACGTTTTGGAATGCAGACTTTGATGGAATGGTCTGCGGGCGTCATGTTCCGTTAGCAGAGCCCCTGATGTGCCTAAACAGTGGAAACCCCCCACATGTGACCCCATTTTTGGAAACTAGCCCCCCTAAGGAACTTATCTAGGTGTGTGATGAGCACTTTGAACCCCAAGTGTTTCACTAAAGTTTATAATGCCCAGGTGTGAAAAAAAAAAAATCCTACTTTTTACCTCACACAAATGATGTTTTAGTCCCAATTTTTATTTTCCCAAGGTTAAGAGGAGAAATTGGACACCAAAAGTTGTTGTTCAATTTGTCCTGAGTACACTGGTACCCATATGTGGGAAAAAACTGTTCGGGCACAATTTGGGGCTCAGAAGGGAAATTGTGAGTTTTGGAAGCAGACTTTGATGGAATGGTTGCGGGGTCATGTTCCGTTTGCAGAGCCCCTGATGTGCCTAAACAGTAAAAAAAAACCACAAGTGACATAATTTTGGAAAGTAGACCCCCAAGGAATTTTTCTAAATGTGCCCCCCTTCTGGAACTAATCTTTCCTGTAAAGTAAATTAGTAGTGCATTGAGGTGTGGTACAATTTGAAACAATCCTTCATACACAGGCCAGGTTTTTCGGGGCAGGTGTCGCATTGGTAAGTGGTGTCCTTGCGTATTCCCCTTTTGTAAACCCAACTCGGCCCCTTTTTTGTGGCTTACCTTTTCTTCCAGTTGGCGGGACACCCCCGGGAATGTGACCTGGTATGAACGAGCACCTTCAGTTCCGGAAGTACTGGGGCCCGCTGTTTCCTGAGCGCCAAACATCAGGGCCCTTAATCACTACCTCCTGAAACTGAAGGTACGTCGTATCGCTGTTGCGTGCACATCGTGACAGCAGGAAAGCGTTGAGCATTGCCATTTGGACGATGTGCACGGACAGCTTCTTGTACCACACCTTGGCCTTTCTCAAAGCACTGTACGGTTTGGAGGAGTTGATCAGAGAGATCAACACCCCCCATGTATTTATTGTACCCCAGTACACAGTCCGGTTTGCGGACTGGTAGAGGTACCCCGTACAGTGCTGAGGGCGCTGCCATCACCATGTATGGTGGTCAAGAGAAGGACATCCCTCTTGTCTTGTATTGACCACCACAGGTGGTCGCTACATTGGGCTCTGCTCTCACCCTTCTGAGCATCAGCCCAAGTAGCGTCTTGGGAGGCCTCTCTGATTTTTGCGGACGGTACGCCCGGCTGCGGTACCTCGCGAAGAGGGATTTGTAGAGTGGGATGCTGGGAAAAAAGTTATAGTGTAAAGGTGATAACCTTTATCCAGCAGTGGGTGCACCAAATCCCACACAATTTTCCCACTCACTCCCAGGACGGGGGGACACTCAGGGGGTACAATCCTGGTGTCCTTTCCTTCGTAAACTCTAAAGCTGTGTGTGTACCTGAGGTACTCTCACACGCTTGTAGAGTTTGATTCCGTACCTTGCCCTCTTGCTGGGCAGGTACTGGAGGAATGCGAGCCGTCCCTTAAAATGAACCAAGGACTCATCCACGCAGATGTCCCTTTGGGGCACGTAACTTCAGCAAACTTTTTGTTGAAGTGTTCGATGACCGGCCCCAACTTTGAAAGGCGGTCAAAGTTGGGGTCATCTCGTGGGGGACACTGTGCATTATCATTAAAATGCAGGAATTTGTGGATGGCCTCAAAACGCGTCCGAGCCATGACCCTTCGGAACAGTGGAGTGTTGTATAAAATATCAACACTCCAATATTGCCGAATTTTGGCTTCTTCAGGATCCCCTATGGAGGACCAGGCCCAAAAAACTGCATCATTTCAACTGCGTCTAAGGAGACCAGTTGGGAAAATGATGAACGGGGGTTTTGCGCCAAAAATTGCCGAGCGTACAAATTTGTTTGCTCCACCATGAGGTTAATTAAATCCTCAGAGAAAAAGACTTTGAAAAAGTCATTTCTGTGAAGCCGGTGGAGTCAAACCTGATTCCTGATTCTGCCACAAAATCAGGAATCAGTGGCTCGTAATTTTCGGGGGCCGGGGTCCATACGGGGTCCGAAAGGGGTGCGTGGTTCATTTCAGGGGGGGCGCTGCCTCATGTTCTGTCCGGGGCGTCTGCGTGGCGGTTCCGCAGGACCCGAGGAGGAAGATGAGGAGGAAGAAGAATCTTCATCTGAAAAAAAAAAATGTGGGATCCTCTCCCTCGCTATCAGTGTCGGAGGCAAGGATAGGTATTCCTCCTCACTGAATAGCGTGTCGGGATGAGCGTGACGAGCGGGGCATTTTTTTGTGAATGTGGTGCTTTGTGTGAACTTTATTTATAACTGTGTGTGTGGGTGGGGGGGGGGGATAGTGATTGGTGTAAACTAAGCTGAAAAAAAAAAGCTAAAAGAAAAGAAAGCGAATGGGGAAAAAAAAAGGCCGGAAAAAAAATTTTTAAACCCGGGGCCGAGCTTGATAATGCCCCGGTTTACTTATCAAATTTTGTGGCTGCGGGGTGGTGCGCAGGGGAGTGACGGAAAAAGGGGGGGAAAAAAAAAAATGGCAGGCACAGCTCTGATAAGTGACCGGGGTTATTATCAAATTCCGCGCTGCGGGAAGGCGCACGGGAGGGGGGGGGAAAGGGGGGGTGAAAAAAAAAAAAAAATGGCAGGCCGAGCTCTGATAAGTGACCCTGTATTTCAAAGCCCCGGGGGTGGGGGTGTGCGCACGGGGGTGGCAAAAAAGGGGGGTAAAAAAAAAAAAAAATGCGGGCACGAGTTTGATAATCCCCTATAAATTATCAAATTTCCGGGGTGCGGGATGGGGCCCCGGGAGTGGGGGAAAGGGGGGTGAAAAAAAAAAAAAAAAAAACAGCGGGAAAAAGACTTGATAAGTGACTGGTGCACTTATCAAAGTTCCCCGGCTGCTGGATTGCGACGGGGTGGGGAAAGTTGGGGAAAAAAAAAAAAAAAACGGGAAACGAGCTCTGATAAGTGATTGTATTATCAAAGTTCCGTGGCAGTAGGGGGCAGGGGGTGGGGGAAAAAAGTTGGGAAAAAAAAAAAAAAAAAAACAGCGGAACGAGCTCTGAAAAGTGATGTGCATTCAAAGTTCCGTGGCTGTGGGGTGGGCACGGGGGTGGCAGAAAGTTGGTGAAAAAAAACAAAAAAAAAAAGGGAAAAGACTCGATAAGTGACTGGTAATTATCAAAGTTCCGTGGTGCTGGATGTGCCACGGGGGGGGGGGGGAAAAGGGGGGGGGGAAAAAAAAAAAAAGGCAGGCAGGCTCTGATAATGACCCCGTCACTTTCAAAGTTTGCGGTGCTGGTGTGCGCACGGGGGGGGGTGCGAAGTGTTATGGGTGAACTGCGTCCCCAATCAACGCTCGGCGGCGAAAAGGGGGGGGGGTTTTAAAAAGAGGGGGAAAGGAAGGGGGGGAGGGGGGAAGGGGGGGATGGGGTTCGGGCGGGGGTCGGGCCAAAAACTCACTTTTTGTCTTTTCCCTTTCTTTTTCTTCTTTCTTTTCTTTCTTTCTTCTTCTTCAGCAGGAGTTGTGGTGTCACAGGCTACGTGGCCCCCCAAAAGGGCCCCCGCGCGTTGGGATCGGGGAGTGTGACCGCACGCAGGGAATTAGCAAGTTTGGGGGCCCCTGCAGTGCGGTCAACAGGTCGATCCCCTTTGCAGACAGGTCACAGAGCGGTCAAATCGCTGCTGGACCGTCATTGGTGGATGATGATCACATCAATCCCACCCCAAACAAAAAAGGGCCCCGCATTGCCCCGGGTTCTAGGGGCCGGCCTAGTAATCGGAGCTCACACCCGATTCCTTGGCAGGTCCCGGCAGGTCCCACAGGGCCGAGCGGGGACCCCCGTGCTGTGCCCCGGATTGGGCGATGCGATGACACGAGCGCCAAAACTCCTTTGCCCACAGGCCTGGCCAGGTGGTGCATTACTGCACCCCTCCAGGCAGGTAAGGCGGGCACAGCGCGGGGTAAAACCCGGCGGGCCCCCCGTTGGGGGACGATGTGATCGGCGATCGCGCCCTCCGGGGGGGGTCTGGATTTCCTAGGCCAGGCCTAAAATTTTAGACTCAACCGATCCTAGCCCCCGATCTAGTTTTAGCCCCCTGATTGGCGAAACGTGAGAAAGGTGTGATTTGGGGGTTCGAATTCAACAGCAATCACAGCGCGGGGGCCTGAGGGGGGAGGGGGAGCCCGGGTGCCCCCGCCCCAATTCCAAGAGGAAGCTGGCGCGGAATTTTAATGCGATCACCGCTACTTAAGTCGCGAGTCGCTTAAAGGGCATGAGTACTATCCCGTCCTGGTTTGAATGGGGCGGGTTTCATGGACGGGATAGTACGTCAATGTAAGGGGGTTTTAAAATGCAATGGGGGGGATTTTTTTTAACATTTTTCTGTCCGCAAAAGGTTTCGGGGGGGCCATCCCCTTTTGAAATTGGCATTTTTTGTGTATGATGTCCCACTCCAAAAAAAACAACAATATTGGGGTTTCCAAGTGCAGTCAAAAGAAAAGCAACAACTTTAGATCACCATATGTTCCCTTATAATTTCTAAATTAATTGGGTCAACATAACCCTTTTTCCATGTTTTTTATGTGTACAGCATTCCCGTAGGTATAGAAGGATAGATATTTCCGTTTGTAGTAAAACCCCTTCAGACTTAAAACTGAGGGCAAGAACAATCGCCATTTCCTTTGGGCGTGTTCGCACCAAAGCCCCAAAAAACCCCAACTCGTTGCAAAAGTTAAAGTCTACATGGTTAAAAAAAATTTTAAGGTCTTTTTGACGACTGCCCCAAAAAAAGAAACTCTGTTCCGGTAAAAAAGAAAACCC
Organism: Oophaga sylvatica; assembly: GCA_033576555.1. NCBI lineage: Eukaryota > Metazoa > Chordata > Amphibia > Anura > Dendrobatidae > Oophaga > Oophaga sylvatica. The sequence goes on along the minus strand of JARQOD010006428.1, from coordinate 710 downwards.
CTTTTTGTAGCCCCTTTTAACTCAAAATTCTGCCTGCCTCTTCAACAATTTCAAAAATCGACCAATCATCAGATCACTTGACTGAACGATGTGGATTTTATGTGAAGGCCAATCTGGGGCGGAAAAAGTTTCATTTTTTTCCCGCATTTGTTTAAAATTGTCTCCTCCACTGTCCATGTTTGTGTGGCTTTGGAAACAAAGACTTTTTTCATGTGGGATGGCTTATGGTGAAGGAAAAATTTGGTATTCTATAATTTTTTTTTTTTGCTGATATCCTGTTACATTTGAAGGGGAAGTACAAAAATGTTACGGGGTTTTCCCCTCTCCAATCATTGGGACAGCGAACGCCTTGAAGGGCCTGATCCTTCGCCTGCACCAAGGTTTAGAACAAATGAACCTTATGAGGTCCCCCTTTTTTCTGATCTCCAATTGAACATTCAAAGTTAGTTCATAGCTTTTTTAAAAAGTGGAGGCATTTCCCCTTTTTTGTGCTTTCATTGTATTTCTCCCCAATGTAGCAAAATTTCACTGTGGTGAGACACCGACGCAACATTTCGAAATAAATCTTAGTTTTTACAATGAAAAAAATTCGGCGAATCGCATATATGATATAATAGATGGGGCCCGATGCTATAGCATGGAGGGGGAAAATCACGATGAAAAGGAGGCTTTGGAGCGTTGAGAATTCTCCCCTCAGTGCTACCCCCACC